>LBNU01014388.1:80195-134539 GCA_014162995.1 Artemisia annua | reverse complement strand
TCTATAATGTTTCATCCCATAAGTGGGATAAAAGTACCCACCACTTTCTTTTCTTTCCTTTACATTACTTTCTTTACTTTACTTTTCCTTCGAAAAACAAACTTGAGAAGATAGTATTAAGAAAAAGTGGAGAACATAACTAAAATCACTTTCACTTTCTTTCCTCCCTTTTACTCAACTTGAGAACACATTGATAATCTCCAGCATGTTTTTAAAAGCGGTTTTGCAACTTATTTTTTAGAAACTTATTTTTCTACTATCTTTATCACCCAAACAGAGATTATTTATTTAAAGTGACATTTTTTTTAGCAAAATAATTTTACCCTCTTATAATCTTTAATAATCTCCTGCGCCAAACTAGCCCTAAACTTTCTAAGGCCTTCAAGTATTTAAGAGATGCTATGTTTTGTTTAGCTTGTATGGGTCATATTGTTGTTTGGTAGAGTGTATAGTCATGTGGAGTATTCTTCGTATGTTTTTTATTTTGTTGACATGCTCATACTTATGAAAGGAAATGTTCTTCATTTATGGTGTGTTTTGTGAATAGTTGATAATATTTTACCCACTCACAAAAAAGTGTGTGTTCATGTGGGTTTGGTTTTGAAACAATAGTAAGTGAGGAAGAAATAAGTCTTGCTATTGCTCCTGATCGAAAGCTATAAGGAAGAATAGACGTGGAAATTTGGATGTTTGAAGAGAGTTGGATAATGGGTAACAAAGAATTCAGTTTGTAACAAGTCCCTTATAAGCAAGTTGAAGACGTCAATGACATACATTGTGAGATAGGGGATTGTCTTGGTCTTATATTAGTTTTTCATTTTTCGTTTTTGTTTCCTTCGGGTTTAGTTTCTATTAATATAACCGTCAATTGATTTACTAATATCATCTCTTTTTTACTTTTGTTCAGCTGTTAATTTATCGCCTACAAATACATAAAACGTTGAAACTATGATATCTTAAACACTTAGCACATAATTACTTGCTTGTAACTTGAACCTATTATCATTCATTTCATATGGTCACTATTATTACATATGATATCTTGAACACGTAACCAAAACACCATCTTACTTTTTTACGACTCCTCACACACTACCCACCGCAAAATGCATGCATTGTGATATAATTAGTATGTATTGAATTTTAAACACATTTTTACAATTTTAATAAGCTATTGAGAAAACCGTCCATCGGACGGGTAGAGACCTAGTTAGTGTGGAAAACTAGAGGGGGGGGGGTTGAATAGTTTTATGTCTTCTTCGATTTATAAAACTTGGTTTCAAAATATTAATTCGAGTCTTATTGAATTGTTTGTTTGAAAAGCCTTTGATTAGATTTAAGTATAAAAACAACTATATGATCTTATATGTATGTCCTTTTAGGTTTATTATAAAAACTATGTTTAAGAAAACTTAATATGTTGTTCGACAACGAACAATTTTATTTAAATACTAGGAAAGTCAACTAAGAGGGGTTCATAATATGTGAGCAAGTAAGTATTACTAGCTATATAACTAAGCATTATTCTAACTAGTTATAAATCTAAGAATATAAATTTTAACGATAAACTTAAAAGAAATGCGTACCTTTTAGTCTTTAATAAATTTTCTTCAAAAACTTCAAGTTGCCATGTTGACTTATAGAAGCCATTTGTAGATGAGATCCCAATAGTTTCGAAAAGTGACAACTTAGCCACTTGGTTCCCATGGTCTCGTTGGTCCAAAGTTGTTTGAACCAAACATGGTTTGCAATTGACTAGGATGCATGTATGGTGAAAATATTCCCCATGGGCTAAAGCTTGGTTGATGTGAATAAATCCACATTGGGTGACTGTTATTAGAAAGGTTTTGCCTACCTTGATTTCTTCTAGGTTGAGGTGTTTTAGACCGAGGATGAGATTATTTGGTCTATTTGAAGGTATTTTGAATCTAAGGGTTTTTGTTTACTAAGTTCACATTCAAACTTTACATTTTTATTTTCACTAGTTGAAACATTAGTTGAGTTGAATCCTACGCCGATTTTATTTACCGAATTTCCTTGAACACTTATTATTTTCTTAAGTGAGTTACTACTATTTTCAACTTTGTCAAGTTTGGAAATTTTATCTTTAAGTTTTTCGTTTTCATTTTTGACCTCTAGACATGTTTCACATTCTATAAAAACTTCTTTTCCTTTTTCTAAATGTTGTAGTTTGATTTTTAATTCAAGTACCTCATTTTCTAATTGATTATTAATATGTTTTAGTGATTTATTTTTAGCCATGACTTTGTATAACCTACTATATTCATTATCTAGGTCTTTTTCATCTAAAGATTTGTTTTTATCACTATAGTATTCGGTTTCAGAACGTACCTCATCGGATGCCTTTGCCATGAGACACTTTTCTTCTCTTGTTGTCTCTTTTTCATCATTGTCACTATCGCTCCATGCTTCTCCTACAAAGGCCTTGTGGTTTTGACTTCATGACAATTTCGGACATTCCTAATAAGATGATTTGGATCTCCACACTTGAAACACTTTCTTTCATTATATGGTTGCCTAACATATCTTCCTCGTCTTTTGAAGAATTTCTTGAAGTCTTGTACGGCCATAACATACTCTTCATCGTTACTTTTGGAGGTTGAGCATTCTTCGTCACTAGAGTCCCTTTTCGCTTTCAACGCAATCGATTTTCTTGTTCCTTTTTTTCTTTGACCATCTCGGAATCTTTCTTTATTATCGCTTCGTAGACTTTCAAGTTGCCGATCAACTCGTCAAGTTGAAGAGTTGACAAGTTCTTCGATTCTTCAATCGCCGTAACTTTAGCTCGCCATTTTGGATGAAGAGCCCTAAGAAATTTCCTAACAAAATTCTTACTAGAAAAATTCTCATCAAGTGCTTTTAAACTTGTGATGATAGTGTTAAACCTAGCAAAAGCATTATCAATTGATTCCTCTTCCGAAATCGTAAATTGTTCATATTGTTGAACAAGAAGATCTATTTTATTAACTTTGACTTGACTATTACCTTGGTGAGTAATTAATAAAGAATCCCAAATTTCTTTTGCGGTTTTACACATAAAAATTCTTTCATATTCTTTGCGTGGTAACGCATTATAAATAACCATTTTAGCCTCATTAGTTTTTGCTAGTTTCTTTTTCAAATCATCATTTTGTTTTTCAAAAGATACTATTTCATCCTTTTTAGTTTCAAAATTATATTGAATAGGGGGAAAATCACCAAAGGTAATGACATGCCAAAGATCAAGATCTTTTGATTTCACATAAGTTTCGAATCTATTTTTCCAATAAAGAAAACCATCACTTTCAAATAGTGGTGGTCTTTGCATAGATTGCCCTTCTAAATATTTTTCCGATTCCATAGATCGATTCAAGTTTTAAAATACAATATATTTTAAAAGTCTTGTTTAACGTGGCTCTTGATACCAATTGTGGAAAACTAGAAGGGGGGTTGAATAGTTTTACGTCTTCTTCAATTTATAAAACTTGGTTTCAAAATATTGATTCGAGTCTTATTGAATTGTTTGTTTGAAAAGCCTTTGATTAGAGTTAAGTATAAAAACAACTATATGATCTTATATGTGTGTCCTTTTAGGTTTATTATAAAAACTATGTTTAAGAAAACTTAGTTTAGTTTTAAAGTCTTGTTTACTCTTAAAACTTTGATTCGATCTTATGTGAACTTAAGTCTTGAACAATATGAACAACTATATCTAGGTATGAAAAATAATAACGATGTAAGCTAAGTATGTAAAATCAACACATGCATAATATAAACAATTATAGCTATATACGAGATGTAAGTAAGTAAGCTAAGTAATAAGTTAGAGTTGGAAAGATCTAACCGCGAGACAAAGGATTTATAGTGGTTCGGCTACAAGGACACCTTCCTTGCCCTACTCCACTTCCCGAGTCACCTACTTGAGAGTTTTCTTCACTATGTCAACAAGCTCCCTTATGGCGGAGAAAACCTTACACAACTTTTGCTTACACCAATTAACGACACTAAGCTAAATGTCGGGTTCTAATTGTAGCTAGAACCATTCTCACACCACTACACAACTTAGCACGACTTCTACACAACTTGTACACACCACAACTTCTTCACTACTTCACACCACTTCACTACTTCACTACTTCTTCTTCTCTATACAACTTCTACTTCACCTAGATCTACTTATTACAAGCACAACACAACTTCACAAATGATTTACACAATATACAATACTAATCTACAATACTTCTTAAAGTTGATGTTGAAGGAGTATTCTTCTTTTGCACTTTGGATGAGGAAGGAAGAGGAGGGATTGAATCACTTGAAACAAGGATTAATAATCTTATGATCAAAGGGTTTAGAAAGATGTTTAGAGAGAATTGGATCTGAAAATTTTCGTGCAAAAGGTGAGGAAAAATACCAGGTTTGAAGTGGTATTTATAGGGAATCAATTCTGACAGGAGGAGCGTGCCGGCCCCCTTAATTGGTGGCCGGCCCCCTTAAAATTAAGGGGCCGCCCCTTATAATTAAGGGGGCCGCCCTCCTGTAACGGCCTGAAAATTTGTCTTTTAGTGGGGAAAGTTTATTTGGTGAAAAACTAACTGATTTTGGTTAAAAATTTGAATTCATATATTTATTATGAATTAAACATTTTCCTTTATTACCAAAAATGTCTTTCAAAGATATATAATAAGTTTATTTAATTTTATAAACTTTGTAATATTTAAATAATCATCCCTTTGATCATAAAATGTATTAGTCACTTGTTTATTCATACCTTAAGTGATTTTGTTGGATGAAACGATATAAGCTTGCTAATTACTTGTTTACGTATTAATTTTGCGTTTAATGTTTTTGTATTTTGTGATCGTCAAAACTTAGGGATATCAAAAAATATTAATAACGTTTTTATACATTATTTATATCAACAATTAGTTTATGTTATTTTCTAGTTGTAAGCAAAGAAACACTCCAATCACTCATCTGATTTCTCTCTTCAAATACCTATAACTAGAACCGTAAGTTGGGAGCATAACCACACTTTTAAGAGTTTTGACATCGGTAAAAAAACTTATGCTCATCACTTTATTTAACCTCTTTATCAAAAGCTGCTTCACATAAGCACTTTCAGCCTATATAATCACAGTTTCTCAAACACCAAAAAATTAAGCTTATCAACTTATTGCGTTTAATACATCAGAAAACCCAAACATTATCCCATACATATATTGTCTTTGATAGCTAATAAAGCACTTAGCTTATCAAAAGATTTTGATGTTGTTGCTTATTAGCTTATACCATCCATAAGCTCTTATAGGCATAACTTCAGTAACTAGTAACAATCACAACCTGATAACATATAACACGTATCTCAACTAACGACGAACATTAACACTATCATTTTCAGTACGAATTACAGCTTCAACATAAAAAATCACATTCACATTAACTATGACATATATACGACCTACATGTATCTCAACTCACAATAATCGCGGCAAATAACATATCAGTAGCATCGATAAAATTAAGCAAATGAAATTAAGTTATCTAACGTTTAAATCGCCGTCAAAAAAGCTAACTGTCAATAAGCTAACTGTCAACAATCATCAATAAGCTAACCGTCATTAGCCGTCAATAAGCTAATCGTCTAATCGTGCTTATTATCACTAACCGTCGAATCTATGTATTATGCCTAAATGAATTTCTGAAACCCTAAATGAACTAATGTAACGAATTATGAGCGAGGTTGAATTTAATGAGTTGATGGAACAGTTAATTGAGTAATGAATTTTAAGACTTTCATTGGAACAGTGAGGGAGAGCTTAGCAATGAGTTGAGTTAGGGATGAGCATTTGAACCGAATCCCGAAACCGAACCGGAACCGTACCAAAACGGTACCGATTCCCGATATATGGTACGGTACCGGTACTACGAAATAAGGAGGAAAAAAATCGGAACCACTAATTCGGTACGGGACCGGTACCAAATCGGAAAATTCTCGAAAAAAAGGGAAAAACCCGATTTCCCGGTACCGGTACCGGTACCGATACCGGTACCGGTTTCCGAATCCCGTTCGGTACGGTACCGGTACCACTAATTTATGCTCGGAAAAAAATCGGTACCACTAATTCGGTACGGGATCGGTACGGGACCGGTACCGTGCTCATCCCTACGTTGAGTATACGAGAGATTGAATTTTAGGGATTTTTATATGAGTTTGATAACTTTTTATTTTTTTATTTTTTTATTATTATTATTTTTTTTAGAATGTGTAAAAATGATCAAGTTGGTTATAAACTTATAATGAAGGACTACACATGTAAAGTGGATATATTAGAAGAATAAAAGTTGTAACTTTGAATGAAAGTCCAAACTATTTTTTTTTTCTTGTAGTTTTATTTGTTAGTTTTGTAGGGATTTTTTTTTGTTTAAACTCACATGATTATGTGTGGACAATTTATTTGCCACAAGTGTGGTAAATTCAGAAAAACTTTACACGTTTATAAAGTGTGAAGATATAAATGTGTACATTCAGGCTTTTTTTTTTTTTTTTTTTTTTTTTTTTTTTAAGTGTATATATATAAAAAGTGCGACAAGACTACTTTTGTTGTTGTGTCCGGTCGTTTAATGTGTCTCATGTGCCGCTTATTTCGGTTTTCTTAACTAATGTTTTGTTTAATGTTTATTTACATATATTTCCTTGGTTTTTTAAGAAAATTGTTCACTTTGCTTATTGTTTTTATACGTGGTTCTTATTGGAATAGACTCGGACCCAATCAACAAGATAACGTGAGTTCTCTTATTAAGGTCTGATTAAAGTAAGTTTTTCTTTTTCATAACCCGATTTGAGTCAGTCTCACCCGAATAACACCTACAAAAGTGGCATCGACAATGAAGTTATTGTGCAACCATTTTCTATCAACATGCGACATACTTCCAAGACATAACAGACTTTAAGTTACATTGAGGAATTGAACTCAAGACCATTCATCAGATATGAATGGAACTTAACAGTTAAGACCATTCACATGCATTTTAATGACGCTAGTCACGAGTCTTTTACAAATACACTATTGGACCATTAATGTTATAGAAACAAAGATAGGGGTAGTATATGTATGTATTATGTATTTAGTATAGAATTCTGTAAACCCAATTTATATATGGGCTGGGTCAAAATATAACGTTTAGAATAGGTCGTGTCTTTTAGGAATCGACATGTCTCTTTGAAGGCACCGATTCATTGTGTATAAATAGGTCTAGGTTCTGTAAACAAATCATTAAAATTAATAAGTATATTTCATTCTGTGTTATAAATTAAGAGAGATTATTTTTCTGCACTTTTCTTTTCCGCATAACTGCTATTCCAAACAACAGAAGTCGAAGGCACATTTACAACAGTGGCATCAGAGCCCAAGGTTCAATTCCTGAGAAAGAAAAATCAATCAAGAAGCAGCAGTCACTAAGGGAAGAACGAGTGCAACCGAATATAGAAGAATCAAAACAGATACATTCCTTTTCTTTTAAATCTGCACTTTTCTTTTTTACTGTTTGAATATACTTTGGAAATCTTAATTCGTTTGTGGATAGACATAGTCTAGGAACCCAAGCCGATTAAGATTTAGATTTGCCCGGGAATTAGGAAAAAACCAAAGAACTGCTGAGACAGTTGGTTTAATTCGCCCCGCAAATAGGAAGAAAAAGTTATTTAGATTTGCCCGGAAATTAGAAAACCAAAGGACTGCTGAGACAGTTGGTTAATTCGCCCCGCAAACAAGAAAGAAAGAATTTTCCGCTCTAAGAAGAAGATTTTTTTAGGAAGCCAAAAAAATTGGTAGAAAGAAAAAGTTTAAAGAAAGGATGGTTGTTGAAACATCAAAGAAAGATGAAGGAGGGATGTCAATGACATTCCAATGCCCAATTCTAAATTCTAAAAATTATACTATTTGGGCCGTAAAGATTAAAGCGCTGTTTAATGTTTATGGAATATGGGGAGCACTCGAACCAGAAGGAGATGTGGATACAAAGAAAGACACAATGGCTATTGCTTATCTATTTCAAGCCTTGCCCGAAGAACTCACATTACAAGTTTCTCATCATACGAAGGCTGCTGATATGTGGAAGGATTTAAAGGCTCGATTTGTGGGTATAGACAAAGTCAAGGAGGCTAGACTACAAACATTAGAATCAGATTTTGAAAACTTGAAAATGAAAGACTCTGAATCACTTGATGAATTCACCGGAAAGATTAGTCAACTCGTGTCACAAGCAAGCAATCTTGGTTCCACAATTGAAAACAAAAGATTGGTTCGAAAACTTCTAGGATCTGTCCCAACAAAGTTTATCCAAATTGTTGCTGCAATTGAACAATTTGCTGATCTTAATACCATGACATTTCAAGAAGCTACTGGAAGATTAAAAGCATACGAGGAACGCATTAAGAGGCCAAGCAAGGAAGAAGATGTACATGACAGACTTCTATACACCAAAACAGACGAAAAAGAACAAGAAAAACAATATAGTTGTGAACGTTGTGGTTATAGGAAGTCGAATCATGATAACAAAGGAAGAAGCCGCGAAAGAAATTGGAATAAAGATAGTAATCAACTACAAAAGGACAAGAGTCACATAAAATGCTTCAAGTGCAACAAATTTGGTCATTACAAACATGAATGCACAAGGAAGGAGGAAGAAGTCAACTTCACACAATATGAAGATGATGAACCAATAGTTGCTGCACCATTGCTATAAAAGAACTTTGAAGAATTGAAGACTTTGCCGTCTATAACATTAGGGGGGTGAATATTGGACCATTAATGTTATAGAAACAAAGATAGGGGTAGTATATGTATGTATTATGTATTTAGTATAGAATTCTGTAAACCCAATTTATATATGGGCTGGGTCAAAATATAACGTTTAGAATAGGTCGTGTCTTTTAGGAATCGACATGTCTCTTTGAAGGCACCGATTCATTGTGTATAAATAGGTCTAGGTTCTGTAAACAAATCATTAAAATTAATAAGTATATTTCATTATGTGTTATAAATTAAGAGAGATTATTTTTCTGCACTTTTCTTTTCCGCATAACTGCTATTCCAAACAACAGAAGTCGAAGGCACATTTACAACATACACGTCATGTCACCTATGTCTAAAACCCGAAGCTCACCCCGAAGAGCTATAGTTTTGGTTCTTTTGTTGTCTTTGAAAACTTTTTCAAGGAAAGTCCATGCGTCTAGTGCGGTTTTAGGGTTTGCCTTGACAAGGCGACCAACAAGAACATCATTACACGTTAAAAATATCCAAGACTTAACGAGAGGGTCTACCTTTAACCATTCCTCGGTGGGGAGACAACGACACTTGAGGATTGCTCGTGTGCAATGATGTGATCCAAGACTTCACAGGAACAAGGCTAGTGATTGGGGGGGTATGTCGAGTAGCTTATCGGATTTGGAGAGGGTAGTGGGTGCGTGGAGGGACGTCATTGTTGACCATGATGATGAATACATACGTCTATAAACAGGTAGGGTTTGTGAAGTAAATGATTTTAGTGTTAGGAGATAAGGAGGTTGATCGTTTCTTTATGGAGACAAACGAGATTTTGTAAAAATGATATGGTGAATGTTTGTTTATGTTTACAAACGTGGAAGATTGACAGATGATGGAGACGTGAAAGGATAAAAAATATTAGGGTTTAGGAGGGGATCGATGGAGACTGTGATACCATATAAATGTGATTGATTGCTTGTTCTCAAATGAAAATGGTTTACAATATAAATACGATATGTTAAACTACTCTATGGGCTTAGCCTAACACAAACTATGATACATATACAATACAAGTCCATTCGAAAGCGTTACTTCAGTACAATGGTTAATGGGCTTAATGTTCCAATTTACGTGAGATTTTATAAGCCTATTCGAATCCAATTGCACAAGTAAAGATTGATGTTGGTGAAGATATGGTCCTTCAAAGCCATCTTCAAGGAAATGTCGTTTTTGAATTTCTACAAGAACCATATCATCGTTTAGACGGCCACATCAAAGGTTATCAAATAATTTAGTGAAAGAATGGTACAATCTGCTAGGCTCACAGTGTCATAGAAAGTAACGTGAGAACATGTAAGCATATACAAAAAGAGTCGTGATTGGGAGACCTAAATTATATGCCTAAAGATGTGCCTAAGCATGTGTGGCATCATCCGGATGGCTGTAACCATGGAACCCACTTTTTCACAAACCATTAGGATCATGTCACACATGTTTAGGCACATCTTTAAGCACATAATTAGGCTTCCCAATCATTTTCCATACAAAAAACAAAAAGATATTTTTGTGGGAAATCCGTGCAAAGTTATCAACGGATTTCCCATAGGTTCCAACAAATATCTCAAATATGTGGTTAATAAGTGGGAAAATTACCAATGGATTTCCCATAGACATTATTCGATGACAATATGTGCAAAATTCGTGTGTAACGTAGCGATGGTTCCAGTGGACTTGAAATTGTTAGTGATATGTGGGAAACCTGTGGGTAATTAACTTGCGTATTTCTCATAAACTTTTGATCGTCGATAATATGTGGGAAATCCGTCGGAATTAGGTAGGAAATTTTGGTCAATGAAATTGGTCGGTAATTTGTAGTTAATTCGTGAGAAATTTGCGCTTTTTCATGGAAACTTGGTCAACAAATTAGTGTGTAACTCGTGGCAAATCCGTGAGATGTTTCCATAGAATTTTGACCGAGGAAAAACTCGATGGGTAGCACCATTTTTTGTAGTAGTGATGCCGTGCATGCATTTGTGATTTTATTAATTGGCACATGGCATAGGTATATATCTATATGCAACCTATGTATTTGCTACACGTTTAATGAGTTTCACGTAAGTTTGAGCTTCCGATCATCTCTCGCTTCAACTGCGAGGGGTTAATAGAGGATTACTATATACGCATATGGCCTTTATATTTGTCATTGTCTGTATTTATAATATGTTGGAACTTATTGTTTGGTTTATGAGAATTTAACAAGTTTATACATATATATCTTTTGTAGTATTTGTTAGCCATGTTTTTTATATGAAATTAGTCATTAGAATCAATTTTCTATCAAGCATTAATACATTACATGCCGGGTTGATTAAATTAATTGATGTAATTTATAGTTACTTTATAACTTTTTAGGTTAACTTCTTACCTACTTATATATATAGTTATTATATACGATTCATACCATTTTAACATTAAATATAAAAAGTCATAACATGAACATAAAATAAGTCTTTTTACAATCAGCATATTTGGCATGACAATATCAAGACATCATTGATCATCATTTTATTTTGAAATTGAGTTAGAATGGTTTTCAAACCCTCGAAACACCCTTTTCTCGTCGTTGTAATCTCTTTTCACTAACTCTTTACTAAGGGTGTTAATAAAATTGTCGTTAAAGAATGAAGCCTTAAACTTAAATAACTTCTACTCAAAAATTAAATGATCTTAAGAAAATTGTACTAATAACACTACAACAAGTATGTCATTAATTTACAATTTTTCGACGCACTTTTAATACTTTTATTAAATTCCACACTTATAATGTTAATAAATTTATAACGGTTATAAACGTGATATATTATCATATTTTAACAAAAATTTGTAAGAAAACAAATTTCATACTTATATGTTGGTGCAAATTAAATATAAATTTGTTCACGCTTTAAAGCAAAGGCGGAGATAGGAGGGGCCAATGTGCTTACCTAGTGAAAAACATTTGTAGCGTAGATTTTTTAAAGTATTTGACTACTTTTGTAATTTGTGCCTCTAACAGATTGATTTGTAGTACACTTTTAAAAATTGTTAAAGTTTACTCTTTCGACCATACTTTTCTGGCTCTATCCTGCTTTCAAGTGTGAATATCAATATATCACGCTCAATTTTTTCACATTCACCCTTACTTGAAAAGATATGATATGATAAAATTGAGTTCCAAAACTTTAGAGTTGTATACACTAATTAGTGTGGACCTTTTTATATGTAATTAAAAATATGAAAAATATCATGATTTATAATATTTTTTTAGGCTTATAAATGCAGCTGTACCACATTTAAACATATTTATAAAAGTGCGATAAAATTGATAAATAATTACACACTCTAAAAGCACGGAAAAAATGAATATGCACAAACTGACAAACACATCGATCTATATATGTTACAGCGTAAATTGTGATAACTACTAGTAAAACGCGTTTTAATTTACTGATCCTTAACAATACAACATTTATTTTCAAAAATATACACAAACAACAGAAGATTAAAAAAAAGAAAAAGACAATAATTCAGAACTAGTCAACTTTTTCAACCAATGCATTTAAAACCCTCAACTACGTAAACCCCATTTTGGTCATTTCACACTCAGCCCACAACACATTAAAAACCTAAACCTCAACACTTCACTTCACCTTACATCTCACAAAAAAAACACTTATCATTCTTAAAAAATGTCGTTACCAAAACCCGAACCCAACACAAACACCTTCCCACCAATCTCAAAATGCGAATTCTCAACCATCAAACATCGCTCTATCGCGGCAGACCTCGATGGCACCCTACTCAAACAATTCTCGGCTTTTCCATACTACATGCTAGTAGCTATCGAAGCCGGGAGTCTCTTCCGTGGCCTTATTTTGCTACTTTCGTTCCCCATAGTCGCATTCGCGTACATATTAGTATCAGAAGCTCTAGCTATTAAAATACTCATATACATATCTTTTGCTGGACTTAAAGTTCGAGACATTGAGTTGGCTTCACGTGCAGTGTTGCCTAGGTTTTATGCATCCGATGTGAGGAGTGATAGCTTTGAAGTGTTTGATAGGTGTGTGAAAAAAGTTGTCGTGACTGCGAATCCTGTTGTCATGGTTGATGCTTTTGTGAAGGAGTATTTGGGTGGTGAGAAAGTGCTAGGGACCGAGATTGAGGTGAATATGAAGACGAAAAGAGCTACCGGGTTTGTGAAGGAGCCCGGGGTTTTGGTTGGCAAGTGGAAGAAGGTCGCGATTTTGAAGGAGTTCGGAGAGGATAGGCCGGATTTAGGGATCGGTGATCGGAACTCGGATCATGATTTCATGTCCGTTTGCAAGGTACGTTAGTTCGTATTAAATGATTATTATGTGAATGAAACCGTAACATATGTGTTTATTTTCGTTTATATCAGTTGCGTTAAAATGTGTTAGTGACGAAAATTCCTTTAGAAATGACTAATAGAGAAAATGCTTGTGCATAACTGCATACTTTATTATTTATGTTAGGGCATTTACGTCATTTACTTGTTTTGTTAGAATTTTAATGTGCGATTTATAAAAGTTGTTGAATAGTTAACCAAAGTAGTTGAACAGTCGAGGAAACATAGTGTTTTAATGACATATAATACTATAATAGCGATATACTTTCATAGATATAGTTTAATTTTTTTTGAAAGTAATAATGTTTCATGAAATTTTTGTGAAAATAAGTTTCATGAGAATATATGTTGCATAGGTTGGTACATTTGCCAAAATATATTGTTAATTATGGCGTGTGATAGCTTCTCTATATATGATATGCATGCGTGTAGATACATGCTAAAATCTTTTGCTTATTCGGTGCAAATGCGTGTACGTTGGTGTGATATGTTTTGTTATTCATGACGGTAAATGATGTTGAGGTAGTCAAAATGAATCTGGCTTTGGTTAAAAGTACTTGTAATTTCGTACCAATTTGAAATTGAATTGTGAAAATGGTCATGCTTTTCGAGTGAGTTTATTAGTAACTTATATGCGGAAACAAGAAAAACATGAATTGTGAATTTATAAGAAGGATCAAAAGAGAATTAAACACAGTAAGGTTTATCTTTTTCGATGCCACAAAATGGGAATTTAGTCAAATTTTTACGTTACTTATTTCACAACTTATAAACTTGATGAACATAGAATTAAGCATTTAAGTTTGATGACTAAAGTTATAAATAATGCAATATTAAATTCATCACTTTATCCATAAATTCATAGTTTTCATATGTAGGGTAAAGTGTTAAACAAAATCACATGTTCGCTCAGGTTTACCACAAGACACGAAAGTGTCTTAAATATATGATTTATTTGGTCAACATAACTTTGTTTAACAAAACAAGATTCTTATAGTCAACATATACTTATCCTGTAAAATATATTCTGTGAACTTCATGATACAATAATATCAATTAAAATATTATGTAGATCCTTTAACAAAAGAATATAAGAAGTAATATTCAATAATAGTACGTAAACAATATACACCAAATAGGTAAAAGCATATTAGCCCTAATATTCATCATGTAGTGAAATATTGTCGAAATAGTTTTGCTAGAAAAAGGTCAAGCACTCATGCCAGTTATCTATCATCTGTATTTTCGGTCCATATTTATGTGTTACCCGACCTACAAACATTAATTTGGATCAATAAATTTAGTATGGTGGTTGGTGACCAGAACCAATGTGAGGGTGTGTACTTTCGTGAATTAATGATCGAAAAAGATAGATCGGTGATAAATGCAAGGTGATCCGTAGACACGAAAAAATAATTCATACGCCTAAAATATAATACCCTTGCAACTGTTATGCATGCCAATATAACATTATTTATGTAAATTTGATTTATTTTATAATTAAGTTGTTATTTGGAATCCTTATTTTTTTCGTTCACACTTCTATCTCTACTACTTGTAAGATTTTTTTTTTTTTTTTTTTTTTTTTTTTTTTTTTTTTTTTTTTTTTTAATCTTGAATCTTGAAAATTAAATTAATATAGTTTGACTAAATTATCTCTAAGTAGCTCTTAAACTTGTCAACTTAAATTATGTCTTTTCTTGATTAATTTGAAACTTAACAACTTTTCAAAAACACACACTATATTAATTTTAAAGTAAACTACAAAAAATATCCCTAAACTTTCCGAAAATTGCGAGAAATGTCTCGAAAAAAAATGGCGAGAAATGCCCCTAACGTTTCATTTTTTTGCGAGTTTTGCTCTTAAATCGTTATTGTAGTTGCAAATTCTCGTTTTTAGCTAACACTCATTAATAAAACCCGTTAGTCCAAGTCAAACCCCATGGGAAATGACTAATCTACCCTTGTCTTATTTTCCACTTTTATTTTCTTTTGCACCACCACCCTTTCCCACCACACAACCGGCACCACCACCACCACCACCCTCTACCACCACCACCACACAGCCACCCATTACCCGTCATCTTCATCTTCTCCGTTGACCGAACTCAGATTCCGAAGACCAATCCTTTGGAACATTTCTAACAATTCTACAGATATGATCCTCCACATCTTTACCAGCCTTTGGAAAGAAAAAGATTAATCATGGTCAAACAGTGTCAAGTTGGTAATATTACGCATTTGATATAACTTGACACAGTTTGAACATGGTTAATCTTTTTCTTTTCGAAGACTAGTAAAGATGTGGAGGTTCATATCTGTAGAATTGTAGAAATATTCTGAAGGATTGGTCACCGAAATCTGGGTTCGGTCATCAGAGAAGATGAAGATAAAGGGTAAAGGGTGGTTTTGTGGTGGTGCTGGTAGAGGGTAGTGGTGGTGGTGCCGGTTGTGTGGTGGTAAAGGGTTGCGGTGCAAAAGAAAATAAAAGTGGGGAAGAAGACAATGGTAGATTAGTCATTTCGCATGTGGTTTGACTTGGACTAACGGGTTTTAGTAACGAGCGTTAGCAAAAACGAGAATTTGCAACTACAGTAATGGTTCAATGGCAAAACTCGCAAAAAATAAAACGTTAGAGACATTTCTCGCCATTTTTTTAGGTCATTTCTCGCAATTTTCATAAAGTTTAAGGACATTTTTTTGCAGTTTACTCTAAATTTTAAAAAACGAACATTTTGTATTTTAAAAAATCAAGGGTCAAACTATAATCATGATTTTGTAAGTATTTATAAGTTAGCGACTTAAGTATTCAGAAATAAGTTTAGAAAGTAGTGATTGATTGTTTTTTATTTTATTTATTTATTTATTTATTTTAAATTATATATACTCGATAAAAAACTAATATTATAAAGACGTTTTTGGTTAAATATGATCTTACAAAAGTAACGTTTTATTTTTATTAAAGTAAACATATACTGCAGAAGTAGAGAGCCTTTCTACGTGCTTATCAAAACGTACTTATTTGACTTCAAGATAAAAACATAAAGAGATTGGATCCTACTTTTTTTGTCTTTAGCCGGTAGATATAATATTAGATTAATAAAATTTATAGTTGACAGATTTTTTAAAACTTCCTTTATTATGATAATAGACACTTTATTTTATTTATTTATTTTTTTTATTTATTTTTTTATTTTTTAATAATAGACACTTATTATTAGACTTATATGAGATGTGAACATAAAATAAGCAATCCTCACATCTTGTAACTTGTAAGCTTTTTAGTTTACATGATAGATGAGGACCTACTCAATTATCAACCCATCTTTTGGTAGAAACCAAGTGGTAAATATTTAGGCTGGGCACAGTCGTGACCCAATTTGCATCATCATTCCGGCTGCCACCTCAGCTTTCTCTCTCTTCAACCCATTGCACCTCTCTCCCCACAAAAAAAAAAAAAAAAAAAAAAAAAAAAAAAAAAAAAAAAAAAAAAAAGTTACAAATGAGTGTGTATATTCGGTCGCCAAGGCAACCGAATTCACAAAACTTGCCCACCGGAATTACTCGACCGATTGTTTCCACAAAGGAGCCAACCGAATTTCATTTCGGTCACCAGACCCTTCGACCGAATTTTCTCAGGCCCTTAGTGGCCAGCCTTATGGCCTTAGGCTATATTAGTTGGCCCAAATTTAAGGAGACAGTGACAACTTGAAATTGAAATTTTGATAGCATTATTATTACAGATAAATGAAAACACATGTGACATGTGAGTATGACACTTTAATAGTACGGACAACAATGATCCCAAGGATAAAGAATTAATGAAACATAACAACTTTGTCTATATAGATATCACTTAAAAGGGAATGTTTTGTTGTTAAAAATTATATGATTTTCATGTTAACTAATAGGAGTATAGTTATGATTTAGATAAATATAACTTTAACATTACATGTTTTAAGTATGATTTGTGGCAATCACGTTGTGTTTCATTAAAATTAGGAAAAAAGTTATTTTTATAAATGATTTAGAGCATCAACAGTAGTGAAGCTTGTAAAAATGGTTATATGCTTATCATGTCATATTAGATCATTAATCTATAAAACTTTTAATTTTATAAAACTCATTTCATTATGTATAAACCTTTTACAAATTCATAAAAATGTCTTTAATAATACATATATTAAACTAAGAGCAAGTTCATAATCTTAGACATCTTCATGTCACATCTACATGAACTATAAACACGCTATAATTGAAACAAAAGATCAAAAGATAAAGTTTAATGTATGTTTTATACATTTTCTTAAACGACATCTCATTGTGGATGCCCTTAATAGTTTCAGATGTAAACATCACGCAATCGAAATCAATTAAACTTTAACCACTCAACTTATGTTTATATATATATGCAAACAAGCTTGTATAATGGTACTTAGGTGACTAACCGAATGCTTTTGAATTCAAATCTTAACGTGGATAATAGGTGAATTTAATAAGTGCAATGTATGTTAGATTAGAGAGTATATCTGCACTTTGCCTTACACATCACAACTAAAAATAGTAAACACATTTTACAACACAAAAAAACCAAGGCTGGGATAAATTTTTTTGCTCATATTCACAATGTGATAGCTTATAAATCTAGCTGTTATTTTTTGTTGTATGACAACACAGGAAGGCTACATGGTGCCCAAAGATGATTCAGCCACCATAGTATCACCAGACCGCCTAAAAACCAGACTGATCTTCCACGATGGCCGCCTAGTCCAACGGCCTACATTTCTAAATGCACTCATCACTTACATCTGGTTACCATTTGGATTCATCCTCTCTCTTATTCGCGTATACTTTAATCTCCCACTGCCTGAACGAATTGTCCGATACACCTATGGCATGCTAGGAATTAAGCTTGTGATCCGTGGCAACCCACCTCCACCACCATCACCAGGGACACCAGGAAACCTTTATGTATGCAACCACCGAACCGCTCTAGACCCTATAATTATAGCCATTGCACTTGGACGAAAACCATATTGTGTCACATACAGTGTAAGCAAACTTTCTAGATTCCTATCACCAATTCCTGCCATTGCCTTGACTCGTGACCGTGAAGCTGATGCAGCTCGGATCAAAGAATTGCTTCAAAAAGGTGATCTAGTGGTTTGTCCGGAAGGGACCACATGTCGTGAGCCATTTTTGCTGCGTTTTAGTGCCTTGTTTGCTGAATTAAGTGACAGAATTGTGCCGGTTGCAATGAACCTCAAACAAAATATGTTTCATGGGACATGTGTTCGTGGAGTTAAATTTTGGGACCCTTACTTCTATTTCATGAACCCAAGACCTACTTATGAAGTGACCTTTCTGGATCGTTTGCCCGAGGAAATGACTGTGAAAGGTGGTGGAAAGTCGGCTTTTGAGGTGGCTAACCATGTTCAGAAGGTTCTTGGTGCTGTGCTAGGATTTGAGTGTACTAATTTGACAAGGAAAGATAAGTACCAGTTGCTTGGAGGAAATGATGGAAAGGTTGAGTCAATGTATGGTAAGAAGTGAATATGTTGTTGAGGTTAGTTGACTTCACGATGTCATTTACTTTTATAAGTGATAGTTTGCTTTTGGGGTCAAGTGTTTGTTCATTTATCAAATATAATGGACAATGTTAGCTAGGGAAATTGTTAAATGGATGCATCATGTTATAATACTAGTAATTGTTGTTGGCATATATCCTTTTAATCTTACATGCCATTTCACTAATCATTAAGAGTATTTAAGTAAGGGATAATTCCAAAAATGACCAAGTTGCCCAATCACTGGGGCTTTTTGACCTTGGATTTGAAAATTCTTGTTTTGACCAGTTGCCCAACGCAACCTTTAACAGGGGGACGACAAGTGGCATTTTTTTGGGCAACTCCGACAAATTTTGGGCAACGCCGCCAAAATTTTGGGCAACTTGGACACTTGGCGTCCCATGGGGGGTGACACGTGTTGGGCAACTTTTGCAACTGGTCAAAACAAGAATTTTCAAATCTAAGGTCAAAAAGCCCCAACGATTGGGCAACTTGGTCATTTTTGGAATTATCCCTTTAACTAATGTGTAGTCATGGATCATCCTACCGTTGAGCATACAAGTGAGACAATGATGGAAAGTTGTCCTAAAGGTTGAAGAAGTGACCTTTTTGATTGGTTCGTCCTTTTAAGGCATTATAATGCCCGGTTTTAGATCTGGTCCGGACTATAAAACACTCTGGTCCGGACTATAAAACACTCGTCACATAGCTTGCCCATTTTGCTACCTCTAGTTGGGTTGAGCATGTATATATATAGAGGACAAGAAATGTGGCAACAGAATCAAAGCGATATCAAACGTGAAATTTTACATATTGATGATCTTCGTTCTCCAATTATAAGAAGCAAAATTCTGGTCAGGATAACAGACTTTCATTTGACAAGGTGATATTCAACCAATTTACATGAAAAAGGATTCAATTGAGTTGCCTTAATTTATCAATCTGTCAATTTTTAAAGCTGAGCTTAAAAACAGCTCAAACGTGTCGAACGTCATACAAAGTGTCATCTCAAATAATTACTACACACTCTAAATCAATTAACAAAACAAACATGGATTATTGTATTATCAAATATAGTTTTCATAAACTTAAATATAAAGACCAGGTAAAGATAGCTCAGTGTTAGAGCAAAGCACCGGAAATTCTTGTGTCGGTGGTTTCATTCCATGTCTTAACAGACGAAGAGTCCGATGGCCAGGCTAAGTCTAACTAATACTACCACATTACCCAACTCGTCAACGTACTTATTTGACCACTTCTACTTACTAGTTGCACAAAGTGTGACCCTATTTGCACCTGCCTGTAACGGCAATTAACTGACGCTTATAGATCTACTAGCTAGCAGTCCTCATTCACCCCACCACCGGATCTTAATTTTAAGCTTTTTTTTTTGAACGGCGGCTTTATATTAAACTAGCAAAAGCTAGAAACAATTACAAGGAAGATATAGTAGCAATAGGATTTTGCAACCAACCTACCCAACTAAACTTTAGATTAGGATTCCTAGAGGAAATCCACAAAAACGATTGAGAAACAACTCTATCCCATAACAACGACTTCTTAGGAGAAGAAGTAGAAAAGACCAAACCGTTACGGAAGCTCCAAATGCACCATAAAAGAACCCCACCTACGNATCAAAGCGATATCAAACGTGAAATTTTACATATTGATGATCTTCGTTCTCCAATTATAAGAAGCAAAATTCTGGTCAGGATAACAGACTTTCATTTGACAAGGTGATATTCAACCAATTTACATGAAAAAGGATTCAATTGAGTTGCCTTAATTTATCAATCTGTCAATTTTTAAAGCTGAGCTTAAAAACAGCTCAAACGTGTCGAACGTCATACAAAGTGTCATCTCAAATAATTACTACACACTCTAAATCAATTAACAAAACAAACATGGATTATTGTATTATCAAATATAGTTTTCATAAACTTAAATATAAAGACCAGGTAAAGATAGCTCAGTGTTAGAGCAAAGCACCGGAAATTCTTGTGTCGGTGGTTTCATTCCATGTCTTAACAGACGAAGAGTCCGATGGCCAGGCTAAGTCTAACTAATACTACCACATTACCCAACTCGTCAACGTACTTATTTGACCACTTCTACTTACTAGTTGCACAAAGTGTGCCCCTATTTGCACCTGCCTGTAACGGCAATTAACTGACGCTTATAGATCTACTAGCTAGCAGTCCTCATTCACCCCACCACCGGATCTTAATTTTAAGCTTGTTTTGAGCAAGACAATATAAAAAGTTCTGTTACGGATTGTTTGGAAGAATAGTCACAAAAGAAACATCCCAAGTAAATGCGCTAGTAAAGTAGTAATATGAGCAAATGAAATAGAAATGCCGAAAGGTGGTAGAAATTGTTTGCTACAAACTTATGCTGTGTCATGTCACAATAGTTACTTGGTATCCACATGGTTTAAAAAAGAACAAATCCATAGTTTCGTATATTCCATATGTATCCGAGCTAAACGCATTTTAGTTGAGTAGTTTTAGGTTTCATGTTCAATTTATGGCATTTGCTAAGATTGTCTCACCTTGCATGGCACGATAAAGTTTTTTTTGGGTAACCATGGTTTCCGACCTTTTGGCTGACTAATCCACGGGGTTTGAACCCACCGCCACACAGACTCAAACAAGGTAAAGCCCTCCCCTTTCCCCTTTAAACTTAATAGCATACTAAATATCGTTTGAGTTTTATCATATTTTTACTTGTATGAGAGTTAGAAGTTGAAATTTACAGAAATAAAAGATTGTTCTAAAACTTATTCCATGATACAAATAAGCATATAAACTATTACCCAAAGAACGTCCATATATATTATGGTTTTGTAGATACCAGTCTTTGTACAACACGTACGTATGATACAGTTTATTGATTTTCACGATTTAACCACCACAAAAGAGGCCTAATGGTTAGACACCTTATGTCCTCACAGAGGTTTACGGTCCAAATGTGACTATGTACACGTTTGAGGGTACCCCGGTTAGACCGCGTATATCTGACTCAATAACTCGCTGTCCACAAGTAACGGTGAAGAGTGTATTGAAGACCTTAGAGCATCGGGAGTGTTAACATGTTAACACCATATTTTGTCTGCCACGTCAGCGCCACATCATCTCAGCACCAAATAACATAACACCAAAAAACACTAGGCACCACTTTTTACAAATTTACAAATTCCACCCTCAACACTTTCATTTATTAAAATTCAAACATTTTATTAATAAAACTAAAACATTACAATAGAAAGTAAAAACATTACAATAAAAAAAAATACATAATAGAAATTACGAAATAAAACATACGAAAATACGTAATAAACTAGTCGCTATCATTTGGATTGGTTGGCGGACGTTGCAATTTATATTTCTCTTTGATTCTTTGTTTTTCTTGTTTGATGAAATACGCCTCATCCGGATCGACGTCACTCATTTTCATACCGAGAAATCTAAATTCCTCCAAACGCGTAGCCGTCTCGTCTTTCATCCTAGCCGCTTCGTACGTCATTTGGGCAGCTTCCCGTCTAAGACGAAGCTCGGTAGTCATAGATTCCAAGTTGCTTGACGCACTTCCACCGGTGCTAGTCGATGTATCGGACTTTTGTTTTTTGGACGACCTTTGTTTCCCGGGAGGACGTGGACGTGCATCATCACCAAATAGCTCTTGGTTGGTTTGACCGGGAACGTCTCCGGTTAAGTCAATCGGTGTCGGCGCGTCCCATTTTGGACACTTCTTCAAAATGTACCACGCGTCCTCTTGACTAAACGCCACACCTTTATGCTCGTCACGATACATTTGTCTAGCGTTCCTCATATCATCCACTTCATTTTCACCACTCTTTCTCGTGCGTACGGCACGTTTGTAACACGCTAGAAACTTTTAGCAATTTGCATTCAACGTATGCCACTTGCTTGATAGCATATCTTTGTTACGAACTTGAAAATTTTGCTTGTTGAACTTGTGCATAACCTTATACCAAAAAGTGATGCCCTTTTGAGAAACTCCAACATTGCTATCCTCGGAAACGGCCACCCAACACACGGCAAGTAAAACTTCCTCTTCTGGAGTCCAACGTAACGTTGTCTCGCTCACGTCGGGATTTTTTCGAAATCACTCATCTCGTTGACTAGTTGTCTCTTGCCTTTTTTTGCCGCACGTTTACCTCCACGTTTGGTTTTCCGTGGAGACGTAGCTTCGGGTTCCACTTCGACACTAGCCGCTTGTGAGGATTGTGTTTGTGGTGTTGGGGGTGTGGATTGCTCCGCGTTATTTTGTTATTTTTTTTTTGGGTAACCATGGTTTCCGACCTTTTGGCCGACTAATCCACGGGGTTTGAACCCACCGCCACAGAGACTCAAACAAGGTAAAGCCCTCCCCTTTCCCCTTTAAACTTAATACGGAGTAGCATACTAAATATCGTTTGAGTTTTATCATATTTTTACTTGTATGAGAGTTAGAAGTTGAAATTTACAGAAATAAAAGATTGTTCTAAAACTTATTCCATGATACAAATAAGCATAGAAACTATTACCCAAAGAACGTCCATATATATTATGGTTTTGTAGATACCAGTCTTTGTACAACACGTACGTATGATACAGTTTATTGATTTTCACGATTTAACCACCACAAAAGAGGCCTAATGGTTAGACACCTTATGTCCTCACAGAGTTTTACGGTCCAAATGTGACTATGTACACGTTTGAGGGTACCCCGGTTAGACCGCGTATATCTAACTCAATAACTCGCTGTCCACAAGTAACGGTGAAGAGTGTATTGAAGACCTTAGAGCATGGGGAGTGTTAACATGTTAACACCATATTTTGTCTGCCACGTCAGCGCCACATCATCTCAGCACCAAATAACATAACACTAAAAAACACCAGGAAATCATAACACCAAATAACACCACTTTTTACAAATTTACAAATTCCACCCTCAACACTTTCATTTATTAAAATTCAAACATTTTATTAATAAAACTAAAACATTACAATAGAAAGTAAAAACATTACAATAAAAAAAATACATAATAGAAATTACGAAATAAAACATACGAAAATACGTAATAAACTAGTCGCTATCATTTGGATTGGTTGGCGGACGTTGCAATTTATATTTCTCTTTGATTCTTTGTTTTTCTTGTTTGATGAAATACGCCTCATCCGGATCGACGTCACTCATTTTCATACCGAGAAATCTAAATTCCTCCAAACGCGTAGCCGTCTCGTCTTTCATCCTAGCCGCTTCGTACGCCATTTGGGCCGCTTCCCGTCTAAGACGAAGCTCGGTAGTCATAGATTCCAAGTTGCTTGACGCACTTCCACCGGTGCTAGTCGATGTATCGGACTTTTGTTTTTTGGACGACCTTTGTTTCCCGGGAGGATGTGGACGTGCATCATCACCAAATAGCTCTTGGTTGGTTTGACCGGGAACGTCTCCGGTTAAGTCAATCGGTGTCGGCGCGTCCCATTTTGGACACTTCTTCAAAATGTACCACGCGTCCTCTTGACTAAACGCCACACCTTTATGCTCGTCACGATACATTTTTCTAGCGTTCCTCATATCATCCACTTCATTTTCACCACTCTTTCTCGTGCGTACGGCACGTTTGTAACATGCTAGAAACTTTTAGCAATTTGCATTCAACGTATGCCACTTGCTTGATAGCATATCTTTGTTACGAACTTGAAAATTTTGCTTGTTGAACTCGTGCATAACCTTATACCAAAAAGTGATGCCCTTTTGAGAAACTCCAACATTGCTATCCTCGGAAACGGCCACCCAACACACGGCAAGTAAAACTTCCTCTTCTGGAGTCCAACGTAACGTTGTCTCGCTCACGTCGGGATTTTTTTCGAAATCAATCATCTCGTTGACTAGTTGTCTCTTGCCTTTTTTTGCCGTACGTTTACCTCCACGTTTGGTTTTCCGTGGAGACGTAGCTTCGGGTTCCACTTCGACACTAGCCGCTTGTNTTTTTTTTTTTTTTTTTTTTTTTTTTTTTTTTTTTTTTGTTTTTGTTTTTGTTTTTGTTTTTGTTTTCAAAACTAGCCGTTATAGTCATAAAGAGTGGGAGGGTGTGTTTTGTTCATTTCAAAATGGTTTTAGCACGTTACAACGGGCGTTGTAACGTTAACGCAAGAAGCAACGCCGGGATTAAAATGGAACGTTGGAATTGGTTGTAACGTGGTAACGGCGTTAATGTGATGCCACATAGACCATAACGCCGAGTTTATGTTATGACTCCCTCCCCTCTTATCTGTTTACCACCCATTTAAGATTAGTACACCCATGTGTCAATAAATTACTCGTTACTTTTGCCATCAAAGTCCAAACAAGAAGAAAAGCAACCCTCTCAAGTCACAATTTAATATTTTTAGCACTCATTACTTATGGTTAATCACCAAAATGACTCACGCATGTCTCGGACCGACTATACACTAAAAAAAATATATGGATAACATATCGGAAAGTCATTCTTCTTTTTTAAAATTTTTATATGGATGTAATAATTTAATATTGTTAGTACTCTTGGGGTCGTTGTTGTTGTTTAAAAATTTTCTGGCATAATTTTCACACGAAAGGAGATAAACGAAAATAAATGCATAATCACACAGATAATTAAGTTGCCGAGAAAGTTGTTTTAACTAACGGGTGATCTAGAAAAAAGTAACTTTGATAGCCTCCACGTACATTATCCACATTATTAAAAAAAAAAAAAAAAAAAAAAAAAAAAAAAAAAAAAAAAAAAAAAAAAAGTGTCAGCGATTCCTGCATATGTTATGTTTACGTTAAAACGAGACATGCAGAACCCGTGCTACGCACGGGCTAAGAATCTAATTGTTAATCGTATATTCTTTCTGTATATTGGCGAGTGTATACTTAATTATTGTTTCGTCTGTTGTATGAAATGTTTTAACTTTCTTGTATAAAAATTTAAAAGTATTTAATGTTGTTTTGGTTTTGTGGTGTTGTATTTTATATATGAGCTTTTGGTTATTAAGTTGTGATGGCTTTGTTTCTTTTGGCCTATTACTTATTTGCATGATAAAAAAATGACTTTATATCTTTTGGTCTATTACTTAGCCCTACAATACTTGTCCATTAGATAGTTTTTGCATGGTAATATGAAACACACGAGGTCTATCTAATCTGTCATAGTTTAATGTGCGTTAAATATTTTCTTTATTAAGTTTGTAAGTTAAAGTTTGTGTAATAATGTATATATAATAATGCCACATAAACTGTATAAAAATCGTTACAAACCTTTTTAGCTTCATCTCATTTTATTATACAACTAATTTCATTGAAAATTAACATTGAAGTCTAACTAATATTAATAAATTTTATCAATAAACTCAATTTTAAATAGCTAACTAAATGAATATTAATTAACACACTATTAATAATTCCTAAAACCTTTGGACTCCACTATTATGTTTTAAACTTAAATTTTTTAATTTACAAATAGCTTTGAGCAAAAATTATGTACTTTTTCTTTTATATTCATTATTCAAGTTGCATGCTTACATAAACTAATCATGCTAAAAAGTATCATTTAACCATTTAAATGTTGCTTTACATGCATTCTCGTGCACATTTTCTTTAATCAATTCGCAAAAATATGAGCTACATCAATAGAAAACACACATAAATTACTTGTATATGAAAATGCATTAACATAATACATATATCTATATATATTGCATTAGGTTAAATCATCAATTATTCTTGCAACCTTTTCAACTTCTTCTCAATCCATAGCCGACTTTTAATTCTATACTAATTACTAAATATCATGTGATAAATTCCGGCAAGCCTTGCACTTCCATCTCGATGTTGTATATACTTCACACTAAATGCACCGGTTTTCTTTTTCGATAAAAGTTTGAACTTTTGCTTATGTTTAAAACTCAATTTTTTTATTTGATATTATAATTTACAAACGGATTTAAGTCAAAATTATGTATTTTTTTCCTTTCTATTCATTACTCAATGTGATATTTTTAATATGTCGTATTTTGCTATTATGGCAAACTCATTTAATGGGCGTAAATATTGGTTTCTCACTAATGATTCTACATATAGAAAAAGAAAACACTTTGCGATGCGCGGACCTTCTTCTTTTCAATAATAATTCAATTGCACACGATAAATTCATTCTAATATTTCTCAAAGAGCATTCGAAAGCAACTACTTACATAAACTAATCACGCTAAAAAGTATCATTTAACCATTTAAATGTTGCTTTACATACATGCTCGTGCACATTTTCTTGAATCAATTCGCACATGTGAGCTACATCAATAGAAAACGCACATAAATTACTTGTATATGAAAATGCATTAACATAATACATATATCTATATATATGCTTATCTATAACAATCACCTAAATATGTAAGAAACAAAGAAAATAGTTGGTATCCCAATCTTTGGTTCCATTTATCTGAGCATGCATGATCTTGTGTGATTTTCATGGTACCTGCGTATGATAACTAAATTAAGAAAAAAAGAAGACCAAGTTAATTACAAAGATCTAAAAGATGTGTGAATCATCTCCAAAATGTTGCAAAAGAGAATTTACATACCGCTATCAACAATCAAAGATCTAAAAGATGTGTGAATCATCTTCAAATGTACATACTAAATGTGATTTTGGCCGGTTTATATAGGCATGAATTAGGTTAAATCATTAATTATTCTTGCAACCTTTCGCAACCCTTGCACTTCATTTAACCGACTTTTAATTCTATACTTAATGTCATATGATCAATTCGGGCAACCCTTGCACTTCATCTCCTTTCATGATTGTATAGATATTATGAGGATGCATTGAATTCCGAGCATTAGCTATCTTGTACTTTATGCAACTACTAAACGACTTCAACTTGTTTCTAACTCTAAAAACTTCTATCATCATAACTCCACATTAAATTTAGGGACTCTTTATATGCAATCATTCATACGCAGGTAAGACATTAAAGGACTCCAACTCGTTTTTAACTCTACAACCTCTGTCTTCATTACTCCCCTTAAATTTTAGGACTCGATCTTGTATGTTTATAGATAATCTATATCCTATCCCAACAATCAAGCCCTTTTATGCGAATTGAGGCTCCACTACGTCAGAATATATGCAGATTTTTGTTTGAAAAATGTGTTCAAGACCTACGACAAGAAAAGTTCATGTGATTTCGACTTGTATTCTTTTGAGCTTTTCATACTGTACGATTATATGTTTTCATATGTTCTAGTCAATAGCCAAGCTCGAGCTTTACAAATTAGACTTGGAACAAGCTAAGCTCGAGCTTTTCTAAGTTAAAAGAGCCGGGCTCAAGTCTTGTCGAGTTCTGGCTAGCCAAGCATGCCTGAACACAACTCTCGTTTATATCTTCAAACTAACACTGTTGAGTTGAGCCAGAGCTCGTCTGCATCCCTGACCAAAGATGACTCAACGACACCTTCAAGAATTAACCGATCCCACATAATGAAAGTAAAAAAGTAATAACACTTGTTTGAGTTCCCAGTGACAACGTGTCGAGTCTAAAGTACTTTACATATGATGCAAAAGCTATAAATCATGTATACAAATTGACAACCAAGCAAACAAATTATATTGTCATCTCTTTACAATTGAGAAAACAGAATTCACAAAACCATAAAAATATGACATATTCAAGCAACCGTAGCCTTTTCCATTTTGGTTTTTTCTTATAAATAGGTCAGTTGGTACCCGAAACACAAGCTACTATCCACACCGACAAAGCACATTTACTTTTGTGCTGCTATTTTTCGTCATCATCTTCACCGTCAAACTTAGTGATCTCTTGAGGTGCTGCCTCTAACGGAGAAACCTCGGCGGGTGCCACCTACGATTGCATCTTTAAATCGGGATATAGGCCCTACCATCCTCCCGAATTTCTGTCAACAAAAAAGACTAACTTAATCATAAAAATAACATGCAGTTTCAGTTGTAGATCTCTACATGAATCCTAGGCAAATTGATTTCCACAAGACTGCTACTAAACGCACCAAATAACATTAATCAAAAGCCATATTAATTGGGAGGTAATTCACACCCCAACAAGTAGCACAACACAAGACAAGCTTTGTACTATGTAAAGTAATTTCCGTGGTGTACTAATCACCTCCCTTATTAGTTTAGCCAAATAAATCGCCACGGTAAGAACAAAATCAAAGAATAACCATCAAAGCTCCCAAGTACGGAGCGAAGAAATTACCCGACCTGTCTTGACCCACACACCTGAATTGGCAGTTTTCTTACCAGAAACCATTTTTTACGCATTAAGCAAAACCCACCTGTTTTGCCACCTCTGTTTTTTATTCTATGGGTTGAAAACATACTTCTGATGCTATTCCTAAGGTAACACATATCCTATTACTGACTTGGCAACATGTTAATCTCCTAAGGTAACATGTGAAATTCATTATTTTTGTTTCCTAGTGTAACGACAGAGTTGTGTAACGGTAAAGTAAGAAGCTACTCCAAGGGCCTACTTATCCTTTAAGGGTTTAGAAATCTCCATGTTTTAGGGTGATCTAGAGTTTTCCAACGTAATCTAGGACCTGACAGAAGGTTCATAAGACTAGAATATAACGGCTCTCTGGCCGCCTGACAGTGTCCAAGGAGTTGTTAAGGTGTCCCGCAACCAAGTAGTTCCAAGTCCCATCGTGGGCAAAGGTGTAGGTGGGGTGCGGCGTCTGAGTTGCTCATTAAAAAAAAGGGGGGGAATGCCTGGGTTCCTAAAAGAGGGAGACCGCTATAGTCCCATACCCATAGCTAAAAATCATAAAAACTACAACCAACACATTTACAGAGTTCGTCGTTCTCCTCATCTGTTTTTCATTGCCCTTAACATCTCTAGTGTTTCCTTTAAAAGGCTTACATGGCTCAATTCGGATGTTTCTAACAGTGCACAATACTTCAGATTATATGATGCAAGTTCATGACACTGGAGTGATGCTTAGTGCTTACACACAAAATACAAAACACAATGCTAGAGTTGGCCTGCAATTCCTAAAGGCAGGCTATGAAAGTTCGTCACTTCGCACATCTAAATAATGATCAACTATAGAAGACCAACAATTACCTAAATCACTTCCTAGCGGGAGTGATGCTTCATGGTTGTTTAGCACTGTCGATTAAACTTCAAAAAACATCCTAATAAACAAGCCCTACAAACAGTAACTTCCAATTTTGGCACCATTGGTAAGAAATGCCTGATGGAACTTGGTATTAAAAGGGAGTGGAAATGTATATACTTTTGAAAGGACACGTAATAGGTTTAGCGAAACCCATATTTCACAGGTTTTCTTGAACCCATCCCCTAAAATCAAACATCAAGTATCACTTTTGTTTCCATTCTTAAACCCCCAAACCAATCACATCCTTAGTGTATCTTAATCACTTTTATAGTTTATACCTATTCCTACAGAAAACAAGTATCCGAAGAGTATTTCATTTTTCCATATCTACGCTTTATCAATTAGCACTATAAGATAAAGCTCTTACACGTCTAAACAGATTACCAAATCATAATTTACATCTACAAGATGGAAACCAATTTCATCAGCCAATATTTACTTTAAACAGGAACTACTAGAATAATTGTGCGAGTGCCGACCACATCTATATAGAAAAGTAAGGCATAAATATACAAAATATCAAGTTTCATCAAAATGAGATGCAAACTAACATAACCAAGCAAGCAGATCGAGTTTCCATCGTATTCTTAAATGTATGAAGTGCATACCTCATCATATACCCCAGAATGCCACCTATGATGCAAAACTTGCCATCTTTCTTGCTGCCATTGCTGGCCAATAATCACGAGGCCCATTACTGCAGCAGCAACAAAAATGGACCAAAATGTATTGGCCTCTTTGGCATGACCGTACAACGAAGCAGCTTGTTTTTTCAACCATGCTGTATATGGCAAGCCAGATCCATCATAGTTATTGGTATGTTTCGGAACGTTTGAAACATCAGAACCTAAGGGTGAGTCAGAAGATTCTACAGACTCTGCCAACACTCTGTCTTCATCATCTATGTTTGACTCTCCCAAAATTGGTTCACCGTGAAACGAATGAAACTTGGCAGAATTGTAAAGACTCTCCTCTTGAACAGAAAATTCCGCATCACTAATTGTCGATTTGCTACCTTTCTCGTCAAAATAAGGAGTTTCACGAAAATCATCAGACTCGGTTAATTTTTTAATATTCCAATTATCTTCATCTTTAACATATGATTTTTCCCCTTCCTCAGTAGCAGATTCCCAAACACCACTGTCATCAAGGATCTCTGTGTTTTCAGGTTCTAATGGCAAATTCTCATGCTGACTTGGTGGGAAGACAAAATGACCAGACATAAACAACGGATTCGAAGTTTCACTTTTATTTGTATCAACTAAGTCACCCTTTGCACTACCTTTAACTTCTCCTGTATCTGGACTAGGGGCAGCAGCATACGTCGATGCTGTTAGTGATACAACTTCCCAGTCAGCTCCTCGAGGAGCAGTTTCCTCCACATCCTCTTTATCTGCCATCTATTGGAAAAAAATTCCTGAAATTTTGTATATCCAACTGCGTCAGTGGAAAAAACAAAATAAAGTTCTAACGGACATTCAATGGTTTCAACCAAAAAAAAAATTCCATCAAATTTAATTTAGACGAAAACAGAACTGCAAATTTCAACAAAATCTAATTTAATTCCAGGCGTTTTAAAGTTCATCGACAATAATCAGCTATACATACATCAATTGTAAGGAAAAGTCTTGTATATAATTTATTTTTTACCCCAAATTCACACAACCCAGTGGCAGATCCAGAACTATAACAAAGGGTATGCACTTATTTCTGTCAATGGATATGAATTTAGCATAAACTTTTTAAAAACTAAAAATTAAAGGGTATGCCTCAATAATGTCCGACCCGGACACAACCAACCTATTCTACAAATTTGCTGCATATAGAACAAGAACACTTCAGCACATGACTGAGGAGCAACACAATGCACCTAGATACAGCAAGGGTAAACACTCGTTCATCTTAGATGCTTGGTATAATTAGTGGGTGTTTGGATAGCACATTTCCTGCTTATGGTTATTTCATAGCACTTGCAATAAGCACCTCCATAGGTATTTAAAAAACGAGTATTTATTTCAGCAGAAAATACGCAAACAAGAAATCTGCTTTTACATCCAATGACTCTAAAGTCTAAACTGCTTATTTCATTTAAAAATAACAATAAGCTAATAAGGACTCAAAAAATTAAGCTCCTTAGTATAAACGTTACTTATAATGAACAAATCCATCTAAACAGAACGGAAGACATCACACTACTCTGAAACTTGCACATGCTAACACAAAAATCTAATGTAATGTTTTCGCTAAACATCAACCAACGCTAAGTTTAAAAACAATAAAAGAACATAATCCGCAATACGCTTAAAACATATACCTACCTAAACATTAATCCTATGTCGCAACAATCCCAGACATTACAGACGATTAGGTTAGGTATAACTTTAATATTAGTTCAACAGTCCAAATCCTAATGTCACCTCATATGACACACCACCAACAACTAACCAACTCCCTAAACTAGTGCCACACCACTATCTCACATTCTCACCTAACCACACTCAAAAACTGTGTATTCGCTTATGCTTCTACTTATAAATAATTTTTTATAAGCCGCTTAAAAATCTCAAAATAATGTTTGGAACAGGGGCGGAGCTTAGTGAGGACCGGGAAGGGTCCCGGCCCCCCTAGGCCTAATCCCGTTAGTGTAATTTTTCGCAATTTCATGTGTTAAAAAAAATTTTGTTTCACCTCGGCCCTCCCATCTAATGTTTTTTCGGAAAAAAATTTGTTTCGGCCCTCCCAAAATTTTTTTTCTAGCTCCGCCACTGGTTTGGAAGATATGAACCGAAAACCGAACCGAAGTGACTCGGTTCAAAGCCGACCCAAACCGACCAAAACCAAACTGAACCGAAAACCAATTTTGTGCAAGATATGAACCAAGAACCGAACCGAAGTGACTTGGTTCAGTTCTGTTTTGTGTCAGGCCGGTTCGGTTTATACGGTTTAGGTGGGGTTTTTCTTGGTTTTGGCTCGAACCGAAACCAAAAATCAGAAATACATAGAACCAAAAACCGAACCGAATATTGTCGGTTCGGTTTCGGCCGGACCGGTTCGGCTCGTTTTTCGGTTCGGTTTTCGGACTGTTTGCTCAGCCAAGCAATACGAAATAAGCAGTTATTTCCTTATAAAAAACTTGAGCAGATTAAAAAAAAGAAAAAAAGAAAAAAGCAATCCCAAACACCCTTGTAAAATAAGCTCCATATTATTAATTACACAATCATTATCAAAACCACTCACATCTTTATAATTATCTCATCATTCATTCATTCCCATCATAAACACCAAAATCAATAATTATTACACAAAATTAATCAATTCAATCACACAACTGAACAAAACCTGGATCAAATCACAAAACTAGTAAACATTTGATCATGATTAAGCAATTATAAAAGGTGAATAAAAATTAATTTATGAAATGAATGATTTATGATTTATGAACTTACAGTTGAGATCGGAGAAAGGTGACCTGTTTAATAATTGTTTTGGGGGTATTTATAGTGGTGGGTTAAAAGAGATCAAATGAGACTGGCTGTAGCCGGTAATCATGTGGGGATAAGGTGTGGGGTTACCGGTTGATTCAATAATAGAGGGAGTTGTGATATGGTCCCTTCGTTATTTGATATCTGTCAAACGTATCCTTATTAAGTATTTCGATTAAAGTATTTCGACATTATATGTTTAGAGTTTATGAAATCGTTAATAAGATAAGATAGTTTTTTGGTTGAGTTTTAAGACATGAGGAATTAGTTAAAAATGTGAGTATTGTTTTGTTCTTCAAATGAGACTAAAAATGTGGTTGTGAAATTCAATTATGTTCGGATATTTACCAAAGGTTTTGACGGTTGGTAAAAAGGAGGGATAATTTTAAGAAAAGTTGTGTGTTTATAATAAGAAAATGAAATAAACATAGAAGAAGGAGAAAGAATGTCGTGACACAGTCACTCGTGGAGCCAAGTAGAGTTCAAAGGGGGTGGTGGCCCTCTCAAATTTTATTTTATTTTATTTTTATTTTTATTTTATTTTTTATTTTTTTTTTATCTCAGTGTAATTTTTGACAATTTCCTATGGTAAAAAAAATATATTGCAATTTGGCCCTCTTAAATCATTAGAAGTACACTATTGGCCTTTTTACAAAAAATAGTCTAGCTCCGCCACTGGACACAATTTAAAGGATGTAATAGAGAAAATAAAGAAAAATGATGTGACGTTAATGTAATTTTGAGGAAATGGAAACCACCCTTGTGCTTTGCCAAATTTTAAACAAAGTTTATACAACACTTGCAAGTAGATAACAAAGAGGCTTATTAGTTTTTGTTGTTTGATTTTAAATAGAGTTAGTTTCACAAAACATAAATAGTGCATGATCAAACAAGTCATTTTTGTATTAACTAATATGACTCATTTATTTCTTTGTTGTCACTTACACCAATGTCCTATTCCTTAGAGCGTTCGGTATCGAGTGAATTAACACGCAATTTGTGATGTTTTGGGACAAATGGCACGACAAAACCATACCATGCAACATGCCAACCACAAGCCAAATATGTTTTGAGTTGGTTCAGTGGCTCACGCCATTTGTAAATTTTGTCTTTTTATTTTTTTTTCTATTTTTTTTATTGTGAGTGAGTGGGTATATTTAGTGGGGTATTTGTGGGACCCAATAACATGTTAGTAGTGTGTTATGTGGGAGGGTGTTTGAATGATTGGTGTGTCATTGGGATGTGTATGATGTGACGCTGATGTGGCATACCAATAACGTGTTATCCGATCACATGATGCCCAGTATTCTTATAAACACCTTGGCTTCTTTCCAATGACTTCGTTTTCGTTAAACCGTATCTAAACAAATATGATGATACAGAATGTACAACACGACGTGTTGCTTATAAGAGGAGCTTTTTCTACATATGCAAAGGTATTGATTGGTTTTTGGTTCCCCGCCGAACTATAATACCAATTTTATACCTTACCATGTACATATACATAGGGTTGAGGACCGCGGACTGAACCGAACCGAGTGTACAAACTCGTTGGCCATTCTGTTTGGTACTAATATTAGATAGGTATATTATGTTAGTTGACCTAAAGCCCATATTAGATATAGGTATATTATGTTAGTTGGCCAAAGCCCGGTTGTGAGCTTTGGGTCCATCATGGTTTAGGGTTTTGTTATTTACTCTCTATAAATATTGCATGAATAATAAAGTTATCCTCATAGGGTTAACATCTTTTAACATGGTATCATGAGCAGCTATGATCTTAAGGCATACTCGGTCATCAAGCCGCCACTTCTATATATACCACCCCGTCACACCTAACTATCTCCTAAAAACATATCCAAAACCATAATTCACCAAAATCACATATCAAAATTTTCTTGCATTACCACAGTCCAATATCACATCTCATTTTTTTTTCTTTCCTTTGCATTAGCACCGTCCATTCTCATCATTATACCATCTCAATCAAGTTTGTAACTATAATACCACCATCATATAACTTCATCTCCTTATCAGTCAATTTTTTCTTTCTCGCATTCTTTGCAAATCTACCTCCCAGAGCATGTTCGGAAAATATCAATTGCATCACCAATCAACGAAAATAACAAAGGACATCAAGTTTGTCAAAGTCCTCACAATGATTTTCCAATTCTTCGAAGGAAGATTTCTCCTTGCTTGCTACAAGATCTCTTCATCAGTTTATTAGCTTTAGGTTTTATTTTTAAAGTTTGTTGCTCCAGTCTCGAGCTTTAGCGATATCGTCGCTCGGACTGCAGCAGAATATTAGATAGGTATATTGTGTTAGTTGGCTTATATTATGTTAGTTGGCCCAGGTTGTGAGCTTATGGTTTAAGATTTTGGTATGTACTCTCTATAAATATTGCATGAATAATTACATCTTTTAACAACTACTTCCGCTAAAAGCAACATAAATATGTCACATCACATGCATGCTCATATGAATTGAGTTAGCATAATCAGATTAAAACTACTACTAAACTGCTATGTATCATTTAGAAAATCTCAATGAACTAAAAGCAAACAAAAAATTGACATACTTTTGTATGTTAGTAAAGTTTAAGGACTGATTTTGTTAATTAGTTGTTGAATAATATATCTACTGCGTACGGATAAGGTGAGTGGGAAGGAATTTCGTTGCGTGTGTGTGGAGAGCAAGTATTTTTACTGCTTTTGGCATTTTTTGTGTCATGGGTAGAGTACAAGTATTAAATACGTGGTAGACTACAAGTCTTGCATGCGTGCAATTAGAACATTAACTTCACGATTCATGTATGATTTGGAACTCACATGTTTTTCAACCTTATATATCATTAAAGAAAAAAGTAGTGCTGAGCTTAAGGGATGTATGTACTATGTAGCGTATTTAAAAACCATTAATATGGACAGTATATATATATTACGAATAAATTATTATAGCACTTGAGCAAAATGGTGACGATCAATAATTTTTAACAAGGTTAATATACAAACACATCACTAGAAGTACAAAAAAGTGCCGCTAAGATAACAAACTTTCATTTTATGCTATGAAACATGACACTTGATTAAATGTACTTATAAATATATATATACCTACACAACACTGAACTTATAAAAACGACATTTATGTTACGAAAAGTCGAAACTTATCCCAAAATATGCATTCTATTCACTCATATTAACACTGAATTATAGAATAGTAATCTAAATGACAATTCTTATAAATTTAGTAACTCAAGTGAAACAAAATAAAAGTTCGTTATCTTAAACTGTTAGTTGTATTATTGTATAAGTCCGGTTATAGTTTATTTGGGTTAAGGCCCGTATGTGTCTTGTTAGGGTTAAGGCCCGTATGTGTCTATATATTGTATTATCTGGATGGAATGAAAGTCACGAAAACATTATTTACAAGCCGTGTAATAATTTTCTCAGTGGGTCGTGTCGATTTGGGGTGAAGTGTAAGTTTCTTCATGATGGGGTGCATGGTAATTCTAACACTCGACCCTCTAATGCCTCTGTTATCAACTATAACAAATTATCTTCCCATTACCTTTACTAGACCTGATATTTCCTATGCCGTGCAGCAGGTTTGTTTATATATGCATGATCCTCGAGAGCCTCATTTCAATGCTCTCAAGCGGGTTTTGAGGTATGTTCGGGGCACATTAGACTATGGTTTGCAATTGTTTTCATCCTCTACTTCCTCATTGGTTGCTTATTCGGATGCTGATTGGGCTGGTTGCCCTACTACAAGGCGATCTACTTCTGGCTATTGTGTTTTCCTTGGCAACAATCTCCTCTCCTGGTCCTCAAAGCGTCAGCCGACAATTTCTCGTTCTAGTGCAGAGGCAGAGTATCGTGGTGTTGCCAATGCTGTTGCTGAGACCTGTTGGTTACGAAACCTGCTCCGTGAGTTGCATACGCCTTTGTCTTCCGCTACGCTTGTCTACTGTGATAATGTTAGTGCCGTCTACTTATCTTCCAATCCGGTTCAGCATCAACGTACCAAGCATATAGAGATTGATATTCATTTTGTGCGAGATTTGGTTGCTGCTGGTCAAGTTAGAGTTCTTCATGTACCGTCGCGCTATCAGTATGCAGATATATTTACCAAAGGCTTACCTTCAGCATTGTTTGAGGAGTTTAGAACCAGTTTGTATTTCCGGTGTCCTCCCGCTCAAACTGCGGGGGAGTGTTAGTTGTATTATTGTATAAGTCCGGTTATAGTTTATTTGGGTTAAGGCCCGTATGTGTCTTGTTAGGGTTAAGGCCCGTATGTGTCTATATATTGTATTATCTGGATGGAATGAAAGTCACGAAAACATTATTTACCTACATAAACGTGGTATTTTAAAATGTTTAGTAGCATATTTGTATATCGACCATTTTAGCAACAACTTCCCAATGCCATTTACTTGTTATAAGTAAAACAAATACTCCCTCCGTTCCAAATTAATAATCCACGTTTTCTTTATGGGATGTCCCAATTTAATTGTCCACTACTAAAAATAGATAGGGAAGTTTGATCAAGGTTATCATATTACCCTTGTTTGATATTATTATTACAAAATTTAAAGAAGATTTTAATTACTACTAATTAGCTAAGGGTAAATTGTCATTATGCTAAAAAGTAAGAAAGAGAAAACAATAATAAATGTATTTTTTTTTAAACTTTGTGTTATTTGTCGGCGGACAATAGTTTTGGGAAGGAGGGAAATTACTTTGTGTTTGCTGTATAAGCAGTTCGAATTATATTCTTCAAATAAAAACATCTAAAAGTCCACCGAAACATGTATTAACCAATATTTACAATCTTTGATTGACAGTTTCATTGTTGACCTCTTAAAGGTTTTCTTCTCTTTTCTTACATGTTAATATAACTGTTAAAATCTGTTTGATTATTATTTATAGATCACCTCAATTATGATACAAAATGTGATTCGTTTCACATTATTCATATTGTAATCAATTTTATGACACTAAAAGAATATAATAATGTCTTGCACATTATTCACAGAATCATAGATCTTCTAGTTGACAATTGAACAAAAAGAATGTTTTTAAATACGCTTGTTAAAATAGTTTATAATGGTGACTTAAACCACAATCCGACCTTAGCTCAGTTGGTAGAGCGGAAGACTGTAGTTGTATTGCTGAAATCTTTAGGTCGCTGGTTCGAATCCGGCAGGTCGGATTTTTTTTCTATTATTTATTTATTTATTTATTTTTTTTACTAATAAAAATAGAAAATGGAAACAAATCTAAATTAGTCACTATTAAAAAAAGGGTTCATACTAGGATGGAAATAAGTACTAAGAAACTGCACTTAAGATGCATCATTACATCCTATGAGCTGAAACAGGCCAAGAACTGATATGCACCCGATGTACAAAAACGAAAAGAACCGGCCAAAAGATGGATCATTTACATTCTTTAAGTGAGAATCCAACAAAAGGTAGAACTTATATGATCAAAAAAGTATATTACCATATCTGCAACTGAATAAAATGATTAGTAACAATCGATTTAATATATAATTATGATGTTACGAGTATCTTGACTTGTTTTTCCTTACTGTCTTGAATTCGATATTGAATAGCATCTGAGACTTTTCGAAATTCTGAGTCACTGATGCCGTGTGTCATAGAACCTGAGACGCTATAATGATTAATGAAATCAATCACAGAACATACAAAAACTCAAACCATGATATTCACAACGCAAACATACATGTTATTAAAGTCATTTCCGGGATAATAATGCCATGATGACTTAAACCTTGTGCATCACAAGTAGTATAATGAATCTGGCTCTCCATTTATGTCATCAGCAGATCAGTTTATAAACCGAGAATGGGATATTCTCTTCTTGTCTTTTCTCTAGTTGTTAATAGTTTCAATTGATGAAATTCTCACTAGGCCGTTGTACAAAATAATCAAATCAGAATGTACAAAAAATACAAGATAACCCGAACTGCAGCCATTGCCTCAAAATCCAAACAGCCATTGCCTCATTTCCAGAAATAGGACTATCACTTGGCTCCATTCTGGAACCATTCCCACTTTTTAGTCTTCGCATAAACAGTACAGAACGCTTTGCAATCCAAAAGATACAGCCACCAATGCACAATCATGCAAGAATCCCAGAAGATTAGTGTCAGTAAGTTATAAATAACTAAAGCGTAATACTGTATAGATGGTTAACGCAGTACATTAATCAGCCTCTTTTTTTTNCAATCGTAAATTCAGTCAGCTAGTTACTAAAGTCACGATAAAAATACTTACTTCATTTGAATATTTGGATGGTAAATTGTGGTTCTGAATTCAATGGATGGAGGCGTTGAAGGGTAATCCTCTGGAAGCTTAACCGCTACCTTCCAGACACCTTCGGAGTAAAGACCTGCATATTCATTATATAATTTGATAAACTAAATCATATAGTACAACCCAAAAACGGGAATTCATTCCACAACATGATGCATTATACATCACGCAAAGTCAGGTGTTAATAATCATCTTTGAGAGAAACAAAGTGCTAATAAAACTGCTTACAAATTTGCAATAATCATTTGAATCTATACCAACACAAATTACATTATAAAAGTCTCATGAATATTTTCAGAATGACTTTTAAAGTCAAAGCCGGGTCATTGTGGATAAGAACCCAACACTGTGGTTAGGTTGGATCAACCGGTAACCACCTTTATGTCAGTTTCTTTAAAATGTATTCATATAAAGTTTATGTGGTAAGTAAATTTCCGAAAAGATGTACAACTACAATAACAATGTAACTTTTCTAGATAAAGCAATCTATGGCGATATACCCATTAAAATTTTACTTTGGACGACTACCTATTGGACCAATTTGACTTGTTTCTTTTTACTTTTGACCCATTTGACCCGTTATAAACTTTTACCCATTTGACCCGTTAGATATAGAAACACAATGGAAAAGACCCGTTCATAAGTAAACGGGTCAAAATTGTTACACTTACCTATTCTTTACCACATTTTGATCATAACATGAGAAAAACAAAAACAGTAAAACACAATGCCAAACACCCAACATTGTAAAACTAATAATCACTTCTTAAAGACAATGCCAAACATCCGCAAATGTAACGTAACGATCAATAGATAAACTTAGCAACTAATATGATCACCATGCATGAACCTTTCAGCATTAATCACATTGAGAAACCAAATCAAGATAAATTAAAAAAAATAAATAAATAAATAAATAATGCAAACCAGTTTCAAGAACCGAAGAACGCCCACATAATCTAACATCATAACAAGAACAGATTCACATTTATAATCAAAGAATAAAAATGAGGGTTTAAAGAATGTACTATCAGGAGGTCCGTTAAGAAACACATGGAATTCATCAACATTGTCATTGATCATCTCCACTTTGTAACCATTCTTTATCCTGAAAATAACAAATTNAGCACATCTAAGCACACCCAGCCGAACCTGAAAACAGTTAATATATGTGCAAAATGTCAGACTCTAAAAGGGGGACCTTTTTCATAAAACAATCGTAAATTCAGTCAGCTAGTTACTAAAGTCACGATAAAAATACTTACTTCATTTGAATATTTGGATGGTAAATTGTGGTTCTGAATTCAATGGATGGAGGCGTTGAAGGGTAATCCTCTGGAAGCTTAACCGCTACCTTCCAGACACCTTCGGAGTAAAGACCTGCATATTCATTATATAATTTGATAAACTAAATCATATAGTACAACCCAAAAACGGGAATTCATTCCACAACATGATGCATTATACATCACGCAAAGTCAGGTGTTAATAATCATCTTTGAGAGAAACAAAGTGCTAATAAAACTGCTTACAAATTTGCAATAATCATTTGAATCTATACCAACACAAATTACATTATAAAAGTCTCATGAATATTTTCAGAATGACTTTTAAAGTCAAAGCCGGGTCATTGTGGATAAGAACCCAACACTGTGGTTAGGTTGGATCAACCGGTAACCACCTTTATGTCAGTTTCTTTAAAATGTATTCATATAAAGTTTATGTGGTAAGTAAATTTCCGAAAAGATGTACAACTACAATAACAATGTAACTTTTCTAGATAAAGCAATCTATGGCGATATACCCATTAAAATTTTACTTTGGACGACTACCTATTGGACCAATTTGACTTGTTTCTTTTTANCAACCCAAAAACGGGAATTCATTCCACAACATGATGCATTATACATCACGCAAAGTCAGGTGTTAATAATCATCTTTGAGAGAAACAAAGTGCTAATAAAACTGCTTACAAATTTGCAATAATCATTTGAATCTATACCAACACAAATTACATTATAAAAGTCTCATGAATATTTTCAGAATGACTTTTAAAGTCAAAGCCGGGTCATTGTGGATAAGAACCCAACACTGTGGTTAGGTTGGATCAACCGGTAACCACCTTTATGTCAGTTTCTTTAAAATGTATTCATATAAAGTTTATGTGGTAAGTAAATTTCCGAAAAGATGTACAACTACAATAACAATGTAACTTTTCTAGATAAAGCAATCTATGGCGATATACCCATTAAAATTTTACTTTGGACGACTACCTATTGGACCAATTTGACTTGTTTCTTTTTAGATAAACTTTTACCCATTTGACCCGTTAGATATAGAAACACAATGGAAAAGACCCGTTCATAAGTAAACGGGTCAAAATTGTTACACTTACCTATTCTTTACCACATTTTGATCATAACATGAGAAAAACAAAAACAGTAAAACACAATGCCAAACACCCAACATTGTAAAACTAATAATCACTTCTTAAAGACAATGCCAAACATCCGCAAATGTAACGTAACGATCAATAGATAAACTTAGCAACTAATATGATCACCATGCATGAACCTTTCAGCATTAATCACATTGAGAAACCAAATCAAGATAAATTAAAAAAAAAAATAATAATAAATAAATAATGCAAACCAGTTTCAAGAACCGAAGAACGCCCACATAATCTAACATCATAACAAGAACAGATTCACATTTATAATCAAAGAATAAAAATGAGGGTTTAGAGAATGTACTATCAGGAGGTCCGTTAAGAAACACATGGAATTCATCAACATTGTCATTGATCATCTCCACTTTGTAACCATTCTTTATCCTGAAAATAACAAATTTTAACCAAAAAACACCAGTTGAAATCGTTACTAAAGAGACGAAGTTAATAAAACTTACAGCTTTCGTAAGTCGGTTGCTTTTCGTGTGTTTTGAGAAGCCATGATTCTATCTGCGCAGTTTCAGTGAAACTTGTGTGGGTTTTTGTTGTTTCTTGAAAGTTGTTATTGGGTGGGTTTGGTTTTTGGAGGGAGGTGAATGGGTTGATATAAGTTTAAAAAGAATTGATTAAGACAGAATAACCCCTTCATTAATGGGAAAATATCTTAGTAAGATTGGTGAGTTATTTTAAGGGAATGGTCACTGGTCAGGACGGGGTAACGTGCTGAGGAGCCGCCCCTTGAAGGTTATCTTACGATCAACGCCCCAAGAACAAATACTGTAATTATGATATTTGCTCATTTCGAGTTGTAGCAGCTAGAGCTGTAAACGAACTGAACGTTCAGTGAATATTTCATGAACCGTTCGGTAAAAATTTCGTTTATGTTCGTTTATTTATTAAATGAACGAACATGAACAATATTTTACGTTCATTTACGTTCGTTAACGTTCGTTTAAGTTCATTTATTTTTTTTATTTACGTATATCATATCTTTTTATTGTATAATTTTAAATTTTTATTTAAACAAAACAATACTTATAAAACAATATATTCTGCATAATCTAATAAATTTTATGTTTGTTTGTCCATGTTCACTTATGTTCGATCGTTTATGTTCGTTTAGCGTTTGTTTAGTGTCTTAATGAACGACAATAAACGAACATGAACAACTCATTTTCTTAATAAACGAACATGAACAAGAAAATTCGTCCGTTTAAGCGATCGTGTCCGTTTATTTGTCCGGCTAAAATTAAATGAACGAACATGAACAAGGCTCCGTTCGTGTTCGTCCGGTTCATTTACAGCCCTAGTAGCAGCCATGAAGAGCTATTAATCTATTTATTTTTATTATTATTTATTTATTTATTTTGAACGGCAAGAGCTATTAAAATATTAACGGNGACAAAAACAAATTAAACATAAGGTGGAACTTACATGTCATATGAGGATATCACGATTTCTAATTGATAAACTCAATGTTGATGAAAATATATAACTATGATGTTATTCTTTTTTGCTTACTTTCTTGAATTTAAGTGAATAGTATATTAGCATTTAAGCCTTTTAAAATTCCAAGTTACTTATTTACAAGTTTCATAGAACACGTGAGACTAATCAAAACATACATAATGCATAACTATAATGGTATAATTCAAATGTTGAAATTAGGTTACAAAAAATGTATTCCAAACATAAGAAAACACAAACAATAATTCAAAGCAACTAGTTCCTAGGCTAAAACAACCAACTAAACAAAACATTATGATACGACCCGGTTAGGGGTTGTATCGGGATAAGGCATCACTTTTAGTGTGTGCGAGCTCCTTAAGAAAATAGAAGAGAAGAACTAGAGAATTGTTTATCTTAAACTTTGATTAATTGATTCATTCATAACATTATGACACCTTAAATACTAGTTTATAAGATAACTCTCTCAAACATAAAACTTATCCTAACATGACTCAAGACATATCCTAAACAATGACTCAACACTTATCCTAATAACATAATAAATAAACTACGATAGTTATCCAACACGGGCGTATCACTCCCCACTCCTTCAAAATCACCTTGCCCTCAAGGTGTTGTCTAAAATAAATCTTGATTCCAGGATCTCACGTTCTTCTTTGAATTTTAGCCTACATTAACATGACAACATCCATGTTTTCAAAAGTTACCAATAATAGCAATGTCCTTAATGTGCGGGTCTGTACCCACTTTAGAATAACAACCAAACTCTCGCCAATATCAAAAACACCGTCTATCGCGCTTCTAACCTCATCAACACCAATATCTTCAACAACATATAAGGACCCTTTAATCATAAGTGAAGCAAATTCACTTTTTAATGATGGAATGGTATCTGATTTCTTTTCAATTATATGCTCTATCTCCTTCTATTCAATTGCCTCAAAACGAGCCTCGACTATATGGGCTAAGGAAAAGGCTTCTACTAAAGTTGTAGGCCTTGCCCTCAATAGTTCTATTTGTAACGTCAGTTTAAGTCCGGAGATATAAAACGATGTAAGTAAAGATTCAGAAATCCCTGTTACTCGATTTATAAGTACCTCAAACTCACTCTCAGAGATCCTTGTTACTCGATTTGCAAGTACCACAAACTCACTCTCATATTCGTTCACCGTACCCATTTGCAAGAGCATAGAGAGTGCGTATTCCGCGTCCTGATCGCTACCACCTAATGCCATGAATAATACTCAAGCGATTAATAACTAAAAAAAATAGATGAACAGTACCCGCGATGAACAATACTCCAATGAACAGTGCCCGATGAATAGTACCCGATGATGAACAGTAACTTTTTTTTTATTGAAACCCTAATCAAAAACCCTCTCAACGAGAGCTCTCAATGAAAGCACCAATTGATACGACCCGGTTAAGGGTTGTATCGGGATAAGGCACCACTTTTAGCGTGTGCGAGCTCCTTAAGAAAATAGAAGAGAAGAACTAGAGAATTGTTTATCTTAAACTTTGATTAATTGATTCATTCATAACATTATGACACCTTAAATACTAGTTTATGAGATAACTCTCTCAAACATAAGACTTATCCTAACATGACTCAAGACATATCCTAAACAATGACTCAACACTTATCCTAATAAACATAATAAATAAACTACGATAGTTATCCAACACGGGCGTATCACATTACATGTTAAAAATCAAAGATTCTTTAAGGACAGTCGGTGCATGTAGAACATTCGCCGCAGTTATATACCCTCTCCAAATGATCCAACATGATTTCGTTCTCAATTGCATCTCGTTCAGAAGAGCCATAAGGAAACTTGCGATGAAACTCTTCTTCAGATTTCACAAAAAACACGACACCAACTTCGCTGTACATGGGAACATGATAATCTCCCTTTGGTTCTAATGAATAATAGGGACCATGAGTTCGTGGATGATCCAACATCATACTAAAGAATAAACAGGAGCCTCCAATAATCAAAGCCGGGAAAACAAATAAATAAACGAAAAAGAATAAATGTGTAAAACAGCATGAATTAGGATGGAATTCCTCTATATCGGTTTGCTTTTGTGCTTGCATCTTCCCATCCATGACCAAACAAATCCTTTAAATAATAATAATAATAATAATAATAATAATAATAATAATAATAATAATAATAATAATAATAATAATAATAATAAATTTAATCAGTTTTCCTAAAGACTTGTCTAAACATTAAAACTTTGAGCGTATGTAAGAGCACTGGGAAGTTATAACCTAGTTATGGTTTTGTGCTTAAAAGACTTGTACCTAAGCTCTAAGGGGTTGTACTAGGGTCTAAGAGTTCTAAGGTATCCTATTATACCTAAGGGAACTCATTCATAAGCCTTGAACACTTTCAAACTAGTTTAAATAAGCATATAGGGTTTAACAAACACATAGGCCTTAATTAGGGTTTATTAGGGTTTTGTGATGAGTTTGGTGTGTTAGATTGATAAATTACTTATTGTGGTATTGTTGTGATCTTATGCTTGACATACCAAGAGTTTATAGGATGTGTGGGTAGAGATATTTGGCTTGTGTGGATACGTGAGTAGGTCTAGAGAGTCATGCAAGTAGTGAATGCACATAAAAAGCAAAAATTTACCTGTGAAATACCTACAATAGGTATTTGCAATGGGAATGATATTGATGAGATTTTGTGGGTTGTTATACCACCACCACCCTCTACCACCACACAACCCCCACCATCAAATCTTTTTTTCTTTTCTCAAGATCTAAATGCACCTCTGTTTTACAATATCTTTTATGACGTAATCATTTTATTTCTCTGTTTTACAATATCTTTTTTGTGATAATGATTTTATTTCTCCTCATTTGTTACATATCCATGATAACTTATCTATGAACTGAAACAACTTTCCGAGTAAATTAATGGGCGAATTATTAAAAAAAAGTATTATACTTGCCACTGTTTCATCTTCTGGGTAGCGAACTATTTTTTTTCATTTTGAGGGTAACTTTCTTTCAAATTCATCATCTTTAGGGTAATATGTGACATTTTTGCCCTTCGGAAAAAAAATTGTATTAGCTAAGAGGGGCAAAAATGTCCAAAAATTTCGCATTAAGGTAATATGTGACATTTTTGCCCCTCTGTGGTCATATTTTCAAAAAATGGTTTTATTCATTTAATATTCATTGACAAACACATTATCTGTCACTTTATTTTATTTGTATAGACCACCATTTTACGTACATGTTATCAAATTATTTGCTGGCCTAAATTGGAACATAAATCTGCGAGTTGAGATCAATATAGATCTCATAATTGTCATAGATCTAATAAATCACCTTATCCATGCATTTTTTTTATAAAAATTAATGAAAATCCATTTTCACCTTTTTTTAAAAACAACATATCTTGCAAACGGTAAATCTTTAAGCTACAAGAAATACACCATCATGACGAGAATTAAATTATCTTTCTATAGATACGTACATCTATATACTTTCGACGATTTTTTTTTTTTCAAAATTTTCGCCGAGAAAAATCACATGTGATTTGTAAAAATCAAATCACATGTGATTTTTTGATTTTTACCTTTCACATGTGAGTTTTCTTGGTGAAAATTAAAAAAAAAAAAAAAAATTGCTGAAAGTATATAGAAGTGCATATCTATAGAAAGATAATTTAATTCTCGTCGTGATGGTATGATTTTTTTGCTTAACGATTAACAGTTTGTGAGATATTTAATTTTAAAAAATGATGATTTTTTTTTTTTTTTTTTAAGATAAAAAAAATGAATAGCTAAGATTGGTTCATTGAATATATGACAAATATGAGATCTATATTGAACTTTTCTCTTGAATATGATATTTGCTCCCTCGAATGAAGTGAAATAAACAAATACTTTGTTAGCGAAGTAAAATAAACAATAGTTTTTTTTTATCGGATTTAATATTTGGCCCATTGGTTTTTGACCCGCTTTTCGCTCAAAATTATTGGTTTTTGACCCGCTTTACGCTTAAAATGGTGTAATAACATAAGAGATAAAAAATATTTTTTTTTCCAGGTCTCAAGAATTCATCACACACAGATCACCACCTTTCTTTCTTACTTCTCAAAAAGCCAACCAGACTTTCTTTATCCAAACCCAGATGCAAAGTTACTATGGATGATAAAGGTTTTTGGGTTTTAGCTCTACATGAACTTTTGCAAATCCAGGTATGAAGTTAATCAAAGTAGGGGTTTCGGTTATGAGATTTGTTGCACGACTATTAAATAATAGTGTGTAGGTATTAAGGTTGTACCTATGAATTGTTAGTTGTTAGGTTTATGTTTGAGAGGTTATTGTTTTGTTGTTCCAACAAATAATAATGGTATTATTATTTGTATTACAGGTTTATTATCGCCTTTGGTTGAGGATGATGAAAGTGTGAAACTTAAAAATTGGCTGAGACATGTATGCACGACGATCTTTTTTTTTCTCCTCCTTTTTTGTTTTGTGTTTGTATTAGTAAATATTCTGTGATGTTGTTGACCTCAAATAAGCAACAATAACAACACTTTACACTTGCACACTACAACACTTTTGTTTTTATGACATCAGTTCAAGATTATATATAGTTTGATACTTTTATAGCCTTACATGTTGCTTTAATTTAGTTTTATGTATTTTTTTATAGCAAATATTAAGGGTGCGTTTAGTTGGGGGAAAACACCATTGTTTTCCACAAATTCGTAAATTCAGGGTTTTACAAATTTCTAATTCTTAAAGTAGGCACAAATTCATAAACTTGGGGTTTTACGAATTTCTTTCCAAGAAATTCGTAAAGTAGCCAAATTTTTCAATTTCATTTTACACCCAAGTATACGATTCCAACTGATTTCTTTTGTACAAACTTCTTCCAAATCACTTAAATATCAAGAAAGATTGAAACTTTAACATTGCAAATGAGATTTAGGGAAATTCGTAAGATTGCCAAAATTTTGTAACTCCATAAAAATCTCACTTTTTGATGTTTTTGATCCGTTCTTTTTGCCAAACTTCACGCATAATCACTAGAACTTCAATAAAAACAACAACTGTAACACTAAAACATGTAAAAATCAAAACTTTTTGAAGAAAAACTCACGGTTTTAATAAAAAAACGCAACTTTTATGCAAAGTTTCAACAAAAAATGATTTTCACACACTCTTAAATCATTGTTAGGCGATTGATACCAATTGTAGGACCTTAGATATCAACCTTAACACACAAATATATGAATGTATAAGCTTAGTATGGTACAATATGGTTGTGACTAGAGATGCGTAAGCAAGAAAGAGAGATGAAAACTAGAACTTGTATTTCATAAATAAAACACACACTTACACACTCGATCACACCTACAAAATGAGACATATGTTGGCTTTTATACTTATACCAAGGCCATACGAATGGGCTTGTAGATGGGCTATGGGCTTGGTCTTGGATACCATACGATAATAAGGCTAGCTTACTTACATACTAAACTATTAGCTTACCAAGACCACGAGCCCTTTACTTAGACTAATATTCGTTCAATAACGACATTACAAAGTTCATTAATACGGGAATGACCATCACTTTTTCTTTAGTGCTAACAAACTCTTTATTCGCCCTTCTATAACTAGGAAAAATATAACTCAAAAATCATATTTTCACAGCATTTATTCACAAAATGGAACATACTCACGAATCACAATTCATTATCATTCATGATTGCTAAACGCATCACAATTTTAAACATTGTTCAAATTTAAAATCACAAAATTATTTCATTGAAGCATTTAATCAAACATTTTATGGGCACTTTCATAGACACTTGATTTGTTTTAAATTTAAATGAAAAAACAAAAAAAAAAGATAAAGAATTTGATGTTACTAGATGTTAATTAGTGGTTTGTCAATAAATAATTGGCATAGTAATTTTGCTTTGACTCAAAGAAAACGAAACCTAATTTTAATGAACTTCGAATTCTTGAAAATTGTTGTAATCTATTGCTATTGAATGGATTTATATGCAATTAAAAAAATTGAATATAATTTTGTGATTTCATAACCGAATTGGAGAAGAGAAATTATCAAGTCATGAAAGAACAGAGCATAAAGAACATGGTTTCATAACTCCTTGGGCTAGGTTAGCTTTCTAGACTTTTTGGAAAGTGGGCATTTTCACACGATCTTGAGTTAATACTTATTATCAAACATACATGAAGCTTAAAATATTCAATACCAATCACATGATAGGTTTATAAAACATATATTATACAATATGAAACATATACAATTCAATATACAAGTTTTCAATTTAAAAAAACAACATCATCCATCATCACACACTGGTACAAAAAGTTGTATCGGTCACGCCAAAAATGTGTGACGATATGCATATAGTCACACACGTTTTTTTCGTTGTGCGTCACTATAGGTCCCGCCACCGTAGGTGGCATATGGTCACATTTTTGAGTTCGTGGCCTTTTCCATCGAAAAAGAGTGACCAAAACCCCGAATATGTGTGACAAATTAGGCACAAGTTTTGTTGGATTAGTCAGTATCAGTGACCGTAAACACCTTATAGTCACACAAATGTTTTTTGAGAGTAACTATTGTTCGTCCTTTGGCCACATAAATATATAATATATGTGACATTTGAGATGATTCTTTCTAGTAAATGTGTATTATGTGTGACTATTTCCCGTCCTGTGGCCACATGAATACATGACTCCTCCCAAACTAACCAGTTAACCAGGTGTGGTCAACAAGTCAAATCTGAGAGAGGAGAGATCAATTTATGATCCGTTGAAAGCACAGTGAACTCACGGGTCGTTAAGTCCCAACGAGATTGAAATTGTGTTTTGAAACGTTATGGGAATGAGTGATTTAAGAATAGTAACCAGATAATGATTTGGATTTGATTTTACACTGATTGTTTGGAATTAAGATAATGAAACAATATTAACAATTACAGGAAATCAGATAAACCTAAAATGCAGATGCGTGCTGGAAAAGTGGGAATTACACAAAAATAAACTACAGGGGGTGAAACTGACTTTTTTACAAACTTAATATAAAAAGAAAATTTTATAAAAAAGAAAAATATTTTTTTTGATTATTTTATTATTTAATATTACTTAAAACTATTTAATACTTATAATAACTATTTAAGTTAAACTAAATATAATATAATAATAAATAAAACTAAGAAAATGAAAATTTATTTTTAAAAACTCTAAATAACCTAAAAATGATACAAAAACTAAAAATACGTATTTTTGTCTTTTTCTGAATTTAATATTAATTAATTACTAATTACTTATTAATTAACTAATTAACTAATTTAAATTACTAATAATACTAAAATTGACTTAGAAAATTAGGAAATATTTTATAAAACTAATTAACCTTCACAGGAATCCTAAAAAATTATAAAAAATTTATAAAAAATATTATTACACTATTTTATTAATTATTTACTTAATTACTAATTAAGAATTATTTAAACTAATTTATTTAAGATAAATAGCAAATGAACAGTAATAATTATGAAAATATTTTCTAAAAATACTAAATAATTAATAAGACCTAGGAAAAATATAAAAATACACCAGAGATTAAAAATAAACAGAAATGGATTTTCTTTTTGATTTTTTAATTAAAACTATTTTAATTATTATTAATTATTATAAATACTAAATGAAAAGATAAAAATCTAAGAAAATTACTGGAAATATTACAAGATGTAAGGAAATTATGAAAAATATAAAAATGAAAATTGATTTTCAAAAAAGCTGAGCAATAAGCCAAATGGCTTAAATAGAAGCTATCACTTTCTTAAAAATGATGATTTTTTGATTTTTCTTTTTGAAAACTATTTATATACTGAAAATATGAAACTTTAACAAAGACAAACTTTTTATAACTTAAAAATAAGCACTTTGCACCCCTAATAGCTTAACAGATGGATTTTTTGGATTTTATATTATGCAAAAGCTATTTAAAAGCTACACAGTGCATACAAGCTACAAATTAATATGCAAACAACTTATATGAACATAAAATAGCAAGCAAGAAAGAAAAAGCACACTGGATAAGCCAAATTAAGCAAATAAGCAATTATGCAAAATCATAGATCCAAATAGGCCTTGTAAGGCTAATTCAAGCTTCTGTGGAGCCCACAAATAAGCTCAGAGATCCAAAATGAAGCTTGGACCAACAAGCTCACCTGGCAAGCTTTCAAATAAACCAAAAATTAAGGATAACTCCTACAAATAAGCTCTGTGTGAGCTTATGAAATTTGGCAAAAAGTCAAGTGTACACTGACCTCTCAGTGTACACAGTCAAATGGGACAAACTAAAAGTTACTTGCAGCCCTATTAAATAAGCTAGAAATGGCAAAACAAGACTTGGACCTTAAAGTTGGGCTTATTGGCTTTCCAAAAAGCCAAGTGTCACACTCTGGGTCCCACGAATAAGCTCTGTGTGAGCTTATGAAAATGGTGCCAAAGCTGTGCACAGGGGAGGTTTTAGAAAAAGTACCAAGTAAAGGCTAGAAAATAAGCAGGTTAGACTAAGAGATAAAAATAAATAAAAATACTCTCATTAAGATGACCAGTGAAATATTAAAATCCAAAAAGCTCAAATCCTAAGACCTAATATTAAACCCTAAGGAAAATCACCAAGTTTATTCAAAAACTTTTTATCTGTCAATTTTGACTTTTTGATTTTAACCTTGTTTTGACTTTTGTGAACTTTGGATCAAATCTACTTATTGATTATGTTGTTTTAAGTTACAATAAGCCTAATTTAAGTGACAACAACTACTTATGAACTGATTTGCAAGATTTGGAACCAAAAATCTACACAGTGAACAATTTGAGAGGATTAAAGTGAGTTTTTGACTTTTGTTCAAAAGACCAATGGTTTTTATGCTTGAAATGACTCAGAATGGTCTAATGTGACTTGCATGAACCAACAACAACAACAATCTCAAGCTTGAGCACAGAATCACAGACAAATCCAAACACTCCTATAAGACTGGATTTAACAAGTTTTCAAAACAACTCACAGATTTAAACCATAATTCCACTAGACCATGTTTTAATCTGATAAATAGAACTTATTTAAGCACACAGAGACCAATGTTTTTAACTTTCACAAACAAATCACCAATATGAACCTTAAACTGTGAAAATGAAATGCCAAACAACAATGTATTCTATCAAATAAGCAAGCAAGTTTATACTAAATTATCATATAAGGATACTAAATAAACACTAAAACATAAAGAAAAACAGTGATAAGCTAATGCACAGTAAAATCACAAAATTACACTAAATTATCTAAAAATTAAAAATGAAATCTTACAAGAGACCTTTGCTCAAATCAAGGCCAAATATGCTCGAGGAGCTACTCTACAAGCTCCTAGCTTGTAAACAAGCTAGGTAAATGTCCATCTTGCCCCTCCATTGCAGGCAACTTCCAATGCTTTCCACTGTGTCATATGCAAAGGTACCCTGCTTTGTTTTTGGTGGTGGTTTCTTTTCTTTTTATGTTTTCTTATTAATCTAGATGACCTAAGTGAGCTTATGAAACAGTAATATTAGATTTAGAACATGATTAAAGCCAAAGGAGAAAATTCAAATTGAAATGTAAAAACTGAATTGGAACTGAAATACTTTAGTTTTTGATTAACAAAAGATCAAATTACAATATTGAAACAGATTACAAGCTTTTGGAAGTAAATTTAACAACTAAAAACTTAGATTACACTAATTCGACACTAATTCTTAACTAAGTGACTACACAGTCTTCATTTCTCTTTCTTCTTCCTTTTATAGAGCTCCATTAGGGCTTGTGATGATCTCTGAGTGAATTCTTGACCATTGGATGCTTGATCTTTAATCTGAGCCCTTGATTGAGATTTTGGCGCAAAAATGAGAAAGGCAATTATCTGTTTTATATAGCAATTTGGGGGTGGTGCATTTAATGCTTTTGGCTTGTTAGGAGGATGGTGGAGTGGGCGGTGGATGTGATGGAGATGGTTGGGGGTGGTGGAGTTGACAGGGTTGCAGGCAAGTGGGAGGAGGGGTGAGAGGGAAGGAGGCACAGGGGTGTTCGTTTGACTTATTGACCAAGGGGAGTTATAAGGAAGGGGTGTTGGGCTGGTGAGTGATGGGCCACAGGATTAGGAATGGGCCAAGGGGTTATAAGGTGGGTTTTATGGACTGAGATTTATGTTTGGGTTTGTTTTGTTTTTGGGTTGGATTTGGTTTTGGGGTTATAAAGTAAAATGGGATCCGTTTGGTTTGATAATATTACAAGGACCAATAATGTAATTTGCCGAAAGTTGAGGGTTAGGGTCTGGCAACTTTCCAAGGTTATTAGAAGGACCAATCTTTCCAAACTTCAATAGTACAAGGACTTATGTTGATAATTTCCATTTTTGAATGTCCAGGGACCATTTCTGCCAACTTGTGAAACTTGAGGGACCAAACTTGCAATTTTACCAAACTTTTCACCCAATGATTATTTTTGCCAAAGTTTCATAATACAAGGACCATAATTTTTAATTTCCAAAATATTTTAATCCCAGGGGCTATTTTTTGCAAAGTTCAGGGACTAAACTTGTAAACTTTTGAA
>LBNU01014388.1:46445-68014 GCA_014162995.1 Artemisia annua | reverse complement strand
TTTTTGGCGCCAAAAGTTATAACTGCCAAATTGGACCTGTGGGGGTGGTGCATTTAATGTTTTTGGCTTGTTAGGTAGACATGGTGGGTTGGGCGGTGGATTTGACAAGGATGGTGGGGGGTGGTGGATGTGATGGTGTTGCAGGCAAGTGGAGGTGGGGGTGTTGAGTGTGAACGGGGAAGGAGGGAAAGGGGGAGTTATAAACGGGGTGTTGGGCTTGGGTTATTGGGCCAGGAAAGGTTTTGGGTTAAGGGTTTATAATAAAGGGGTGGGGTGGACTGGATGGGTTTTGGGTTTATTAGTGTTGGGTTGGATTTGGATTTAGGGATAAAAATGAGGTCCGGTTTGGTTTGTAAACTCCACAAGGACTAATGTTGTAATTTCTGGATTTTTGAGGGATCTGTTTTGCCAACTTTCCAAAGTTATCCCAAGGGTGATTTTTGCCAATTGTGAATAGTATGAGGACTTTTGTTGACCTTTTGCACTTTTGGAATTTCCATGGACTATTTCTGCCATTTTGTGAAACTTCAGGGACCAAACTTGTAATCTTCCAAAATTTTACCACAAGGACCAATTGTGTCATTTATGAATAGTACAAGGTTTATTTTTGATTATTTTCACTTTTTAAATCACCAAGGACTATTTTTGACATTTTTCAAACTTGGGGGACCAAAGTTGTAAATTTGTGATTTTTTGATATTCAAAGGATTTGTTTTGACAACTTATGAATCCCCAAGGACCTTTTATGATATTTTGCATGATTTGAAATAACCAGGGACTAGATTTGACAATTTGTGAAAGTTGAGGGACTGAAACTGCCAATTGTGCAAACCTTGTTCGTTTTTCATTTGTTTTCAAACATTTTGCATCTACAACATATAAAACACACTTTTGGAATATTTTCACTATTTTGATGCATTATTGGGTGTTTTTGGATGTTTTGGCAGTTCAGATTAGGTAAAAATGATGAGTATTTACACACTCATAAATCCCCCACACTAAGATATTGCTAGTCCCTAGCAATCTTTTTGGAAAACTTAATGGATTTGATGTCTCTTTACCAAAATCCATTACTTCTGGAGTAGCCAAAAGTTTCAGTTCAAGTGAGAACCATGGTACAATGATAACCCGGGCATCATTTTTCCAATATTTTTCCATCTCATTACTGATCAAAATAGAATAATTAAGCACAAAATACAAGCCCTACTTCGGATCCTTGCCCCATTCGAATCATTTTATAATTTATTTTATTAATTAACTGGTTTAAAGAATAATCCATAATAATTCACCAAAGCCTCCAAAAATTCGATTTCCAATTTATTTAGATTATTTTAATATACCAGAGACCCAGAAAAATATAATCAAAATTTTCCACACCTTTATTTGGCCGATTGAATTTTAATTCGAAATGAGGGTTTCTAATCTATTTTATTCCATACGTCTAATATATCATACATGATTCATTTTTATCATTTTATATAGATCAACTGAGATGAAAAGAGTGATATAAAATTACCCTTGGAGGATAAATCGAAGAGGAAAGAATTATGGAGATTTTCTCCTTCTCGGCTAGAAAATAGCGACCCAACAAATCGAGGCTTCCAAACTAACGACCCAAAATTCCTCCCACTATTTTTCTGACCTTCCTAGACCCAAAATACACCCAAGAAAAATCGTCCAAGCTCTGGAAAAATTTTTGCCGCCACTATGTGTTTTATTAGGGTTTTATGTTTTGATTTTAGGTTTTATTTAAAATGTGAGGAAATCACAAGTTATATGGGAATTAGGGGGAATATTCGGCTGAATTAAAGGGAAGATCAAGACCAAATCAATTTTCCCATTTACCAAATTTAAAATTTGCTGAGTCCTTTAATTAATTAAATTAGGTACAAAATTAAATCAAATTGGACCCCTTTCATAACTTTAGGCATGGCAAATTATTTTTTTGTCACTCAAAACGTTACTTAGATTCATACAAAAATTATAGTAATCATATGTTGTTAATTTCAAAGATTCTTGGATTTATTTGGTATTTATTTAAGGATTTATTGTAATTTTTAAGGATTAGGGGCATTTTGGTAATTTAAATGTGAAGTGAAAATATGGGTTTTACAACTATCTCCCCCTCAAAAGAATTTTCGTCCTCGAAAATGCAAAAGGTAAGGTGGCCAAACAAAACGAAGGTACACCAAATTACTAACAGAAAATAAAAGGAGTAGTTTTGACTCGCACAAGTTCAGACTTTAAGAATCTCAACAACAGAAAGATCTTGTTTCCCAAAACTTGATCTTACCGATTCAAAGATGGTTTCGTTTTCCCAAGGGAAGGCATATCACACGGAATCAAAAGAATCACATACCGAACGTAACAGATGTCAATCGTATCTCTTTAAAGATATTCAAAAGATGGTGCAGGATTAGATGGGTATTCCATTCGCGGACAAGAAATTGAACTGATCATATGAGAATGTATCCAATGATAGCATCATAAAGGTGACATATGGGTTTAATTCTTCAGATTTTCAAAAGGTTTCATTCTCAATACAAACTTCCAAAGGTATTCTCGTAACCCGACAGACCTTGATTCTAAGAATCCAAAACTTCATATATTAACTCATAACAGATCATCATGAAACGGATCCATCGAATGTGGGGAGTGTATACATAGCAAGGCATAGGTGTAGCTCTTCATAGTAACGGATCAAATCCATATAGACAGAAAATAAGTTGATCGATAACATCAAATGGCTGGGAGCTCTACAACGGAACTTAGGATTTTTATCAAATATCGAAGTCAAACAATCGCATGACGAGTATCCAAACGTATCAAAACGTACGGCGATAAGGCAGATGAAATGTACAGATCGAAGAAATCCTAAGGTTTCACTATCCGCAGATCGTCGCAACGAAACAGAAATCTAAATCTCCACTAAGGCACTTCTCAAGACATCCTATGAACACAACGAGTGCACGTTATATGATGTAAGTATTAGCACGTTGGCCAGACGTCATAATACTAGCATCATATAAATATGCCCTCATGATGATCATACTCTATCTCAATTAGTGAAACAAATCTACTAATCCACCTAACAGTCCATCTAACTCCTGGGTTAGACCTAATCAAAGATCAATAACGAAACGATGTCGAACAAAACAAACGAAGCTCGGAAAGACGTAACAAAAATCAAGCCATCATCATCAGAAAGACACATGTCGCTAAGGCATCAATTCCTCCATCACAATGTTCGTTTCAAGAATTTGCCTCTTTAGAATCTTCTTATGTCCGAGTTGTCAGTCTTCATCCGTCTTCCTATCTGAGAGCGAAACGAAATCACTATCTTGAGTTTGGTTCCTCAAGCCTTCTGTAGTTCCTTCTTGGAATGTGACTAAGTAATGTGAATCTCTGGTACGGTCTTTTATCTCCTCATCATCCAGTCTGCTTCCACTCTCAATTCATCTTAGTACAACCAAGATGAATAGGGAAGTGAGACTGTATGTTCTTCATCAGCTCCAGGTTCGCCGTCTTGACCAAGCTCCTGCGTTCTGTTTGTCCACTGTTCCGTCTTGCGAGGAATGTCATCAACTCTCCAGGGCAGTCACCGTTGTTTGTCATCTTCAGGTTCTATCTAACTCTATCCTCTGGTGGAAAACTTGGTGGTTCAACAAGAGTCATATCCGAAATTTCAGGGTGCCAAAACATAATTCACACGAAAATGTTCATCTCTTGGCGGACAAAGTAGGTGTAAGAGAACTTCATAACCGCGAAAGTAACGTATGAGTCTCTAGAGAAAATAATGATAGCAAAAGTTCAAAGATAGGAAATCATGGTAGAGGATTTTTCAAATAGTTCAAAACATCAAAGGTGAGACATAGTAGAACAATCGTCAGCATCTCGAATGCTTAAACAACCAACCAAATATCATAATCAAATCGAAGTTGACTTTCCAAATAAAGGCAGATTAACATAGCAGATTTTATCATTCGAAAGGGAAAGAGATATTCTCATACTCGTGGTTAAACACCACCAGACTTCTCAGAGATGGAAAAGATGAGTAAAACAAAATCAAATAACTTCAGGAAGCTTACAAGGGATTTACCAAAAGCAAGATACGAACAGAGAGTGCTTCAAACACGTCATCGCCATGTAGATTCTCAGAATGCCCAAAGAGGTGTCAAAAGGATCAACAAACAGATAAGAGATCAAAGATAAAATCAAAATAGAGTTATGCATTAACACGCAATCTTAAATGCCTTCCAACTTACTAGTGGTAAACTTAGGTGGTGCAAAATCTCTAATTCCAAAGGAATGATTCCAAAAAGGCATAGCTAAACGTAAGGCACGAAACAGAGTAATGCGGAAGCAAAGATACATAAGCAGAATCTTAGAGTCTACCATTCCTTAGCGGTCAAAACTTAAGTTCATATAGGGGATTCCTAAAGCAAGTTCTCAAAGCGGTTTCCTATGTTCCTACAGTGGAAGCCTAATGGTCCAAAACTCACAGGTGATAGCCTAAGCTCTACGGATGTTGCATCCGCCGATCCTAACCTGTCTCTGATACCATTTTGTAACACCCCAACCCGAGAAGGGCTAAAGTGTAACATTATGGAGTCAAATCAGAACACAAGCGAACGGAGATACATTTCTAATACAAAGTATACAAAGGTTACAAGGAGAACTAAACAAAATACAAAAGAGTAACAACGATGAACTAAGCCCAAATACAATATACTAAGCCCAACATCAATTACTTCTAATCATCTCTAAGTCCAGCCAGTAGCTAATCAGGGTGAAGTCTTCTAAGTCCAAAATAAGATCTCTCATCCACAAACCCAGCTTCCTACTAAACCTGCCGCAGGAAAAGAAATGTGGCTGAGCTTAAAAAGCCCAGTGAACAGATATATATAAACGAAGCAAAAGATAAGGAACAAAGAATATCATAGGGTGCATTGGGGAAAACAAAAGGTATAATAAGGATGATAAGAATAAGTTAAAGGTTAGGTTATATCAGCATTCTACCACGAGCCAAACAAAACAAAACAAAGTCTTCAGCAAAGTAACCATGTACTCAAAGGGGAGACCTCAGAATACCAAATGTAGTAGGAGGGGAGTCCTCAAGTAACCACGGAGTAGCTAGCTCCCAAATATATGTGAAAGGCATGTATTGCACACAATACCAGACACCAAACCAAATGTAGTAACAAATCAAATCAAAGCAAATCTAGGATGCATCAATACGCCCCTACCCAAACCAAATGCAGATCAAACAAAGGGACGGTGTGGAACATCACTCGACCACACTGGAGTCATGACATTGGTGCATCAATGCCACGGTCATGTTACCTTCATGACTAGGAAAATGCTCGGGTATAATACTGAAGGGTCAAAGGCAAATCAAATAGCAAAGTCTAAGTCAAATCAAAGTATCATAATCCAAGGTGCATAGCAAAGGTTCAGGTCAAAGGTTTATAAATGACAGGGTTCATAATCAGAGTTCAAACCAAAGGTTCATAGCAAAGGTTCAATTCAAATGGATCAATGTCAATGGGTCAAATGGAAAGATCAAAGTCAAGGTTCCAATCCACGAGGTTCACTATTCCAAGTTCCAAAGTCCCAAAGTTCATGATCAAAGGGTCATAATAAGAGTTTTAAACAAAAGTTCAATTTAGTAGGTTCCCATCACTTGCTTAAAAAGGTTCGTAGTACAATCCCATTTAGAAAGGTTTATAACAAGGATTCATTTAGAAAAGATCTTCCAAAGATGATATTTATAAAAATCCCATAGATAAATGATCTTAAATCATATTAAAAGTGCCGTTATAAAATAGTTTCTCCTTTAAATGTTCCCATATCATAATTACGAAAAGAAATTTCACCTCCCGTTATATTATCCCAAAAGAACATTTAAAGTCTCACAAGGGTTTCACCTCCCGTTATAATATCCCAAAGGGTATCCAAAGTCTCACAAAGGTTCAAAGGTTAAGGTCACAAAAGGTTATCGAATGGATCATAAGAGTTCAAACGAATAACAATAGGATCGCAAATACCGGTGAAACACATCAATTATAGAGCCGAGTATGAAGGATCATAATCAAGATCAAACAGAATCATAATACGATAACAAATCAAAGACAAAGTCAAGAGAGAGGAAGTGTGCACTCTTACTGAAAGAGTACAGAATATCTGTACCTTAGCCGAGTCAAACAAACCGGGATCAAACGAAAGGAGGAAGGTCATTCCCGCTTCACCGAACCTAGAAGAGAGTGGATTTGAATTAAGAAAAGTTCAAATTACATAAGTTACCTCTTTTAGTCATGTTTCCGTTTTTAGAAACTTTCCATATTTAGCAGCTTCCTATTTTAGGTAAGTTTCCATTTTGGGTAAGTTAAGCATTTTAGAAGACTTTCTATTTTTAGTAAGTTTCCTTATTTAGAAGGTTTCCAAGTTTAGAAGATTTCATAATTAATTAATAACTAACTTCTAATAATTCCAATTTAGCAAATTAACCCATCAAATATTCAAATTATAATTTTTAGTACCTCATATTAATTATGAAATGACCAGAGACATAACTTTCAGAACTTAACACTTTTGGTCCCTTAACTTCAATTAATTAACAATTGAACTTAAAACATAATTAAATTACAAAATAAATACCAAAACTTATCAAATATGCATAAAGGGTCCCCATACTTATTTTTACCCAAAAGTTACTGTTTTTCTACAGTTAACAAAAATAGCCAAACAATTTTAATAATTACAAAACAGCCCCTCAACTTTTATTTACTTTAATTAGGTTTATAAATAAATCAATTTAAATCCTTTAATCATCCAAAATGGCACAAATGATCCTCATAATTATTTTTTACCATGATCTTACTGCTCATATGAGACTTACAAAAACAACCCTTAAATTTAATAATTACAAAATACACCCAAGAAAAATCGTCCAAGCTCTGGAAAAAGTTTTGCCGCCACTATGTGTTTTATTAGGGTTTTATGTTTTGATTTTAGGTTTTATTTAAAATGTGAGGAAATCACAAGTTATATGGGAATTAGGGGGAATATTCCGCTGAATTAAAGGGAAGATCAAGACCAAATCAATTTTCCCATTTACCAAATTTAAAATTTGCTAAGTCCTTTAATTAATTAAATTAGGTACAAAATTAAATCAAATTGGACCCCTTTCATAACTTTAGGCATGGCATATTATTTTTTTGTCACTCAAAACGTTACTTAGATTCATACAAAAATTATAGTGATCATATGTTGTTAATTTCAAAGATTCTTGGATTTATTTGGTATTTATTTAAGGATTTATTGTAATTTTTAAGGATTAGGGGCATTTTGGTAATTTAAACGTGAAGTGAAAATGTGGATTTTACAAAGGCTGCATGCAAGTAACTAAAGTCAATGCTAAGTCTAAGTTTTTCATCTTGTTGCCTCCTTAGATTAAAATATAGTTTGTGACCTCCTTAGACTCAAAATAACAGAGTCTGCATCCCTAAAGTAACTAACTGGTTGACTAAAAGTATATTATTCATAAGTGGTCTATTTAGCTTTGTATTTTCTCACTAAAAAAGTAATTGTTTCCTTGAACTCTTTTAATACCAAAATAGACATTCTATCTGACCAATATCTCATTTTACTAAATAGTTATAAAGCCCGTGCACACACGAGTTTTAAGCATAAATCAGCTTTAGTTTAGTTATTTCTGCCGTTATTATTTATTGAATGTGTTCTCAATAACACATCATTCAAAACAATTTTATTTTATTTTTGCCATATAGTTGTTAATGATATACAGTAAAACATCTATAAATTAATAGTGTTGGGACTGAGATGTTTTATTAATTTACCGAGATATTATTATATCGATAAATTAATAATTTATTAATTTAAAGAAGTTTTATGTACGGTCTTTAAATTTTCAAGTCAAATATACAAGTCACAATATATACTAGTTAGACATGAAAAATAAATTAGAAGAAACAAATTACAATTAACATTTTATTAATTCAAGACATTGAAGAAATTAATGAGTGTATACTAATGAATATTACGAGGTTTAAAGCATTGAAAATTTTGTGAAATTTTTAGTAATTATTAATTTATAGTTTCATTGGGATCAATATATATATATATATATATATATATATATATATATATATATATATATATATATATATATATATATATATATATATATATATATATATATATATATATATATATATATAGATTTGCGTTCATGTGGTGTACACCTTTAAAGTAGAAAATAATAGGCACACTTATGGTCCGTTAGATCAAATTTAATGAATCAAGATGAAAACAAATTACTTATATAATTAAAAGGGTATTATGGGTAATTGACTCACCCTATCATTAACATAACCCTCACCACTTCTCTCTCTTTCATAAATAAAAACTATCTCTCAGTACTCTCCCAGCCACCGCTGGCATTAGCCACAACATTTTCCGCCAGCAACCTAGATCTATTTTTTGCGGTGGTTCTTGAAGACAAAAAATAATAATAAATAATAATAAACTCCATCCTCCGATATATTTTTCACGACGATGGTGGTTCTTGAAGGTGGTGGTTCTTGAAGACAATGAAAAAGTTACTTTTTCGGCTTTCTACAAACCGCCACTGCACCACATTTTCCGGTAAGGTTTGGGTTTCGAACGGTTTTCTTCAGATCGGGGTTTGTTTGATTTTTTCATTATGGGTTTTCTCTTTATGGAGGTTTCTTGTTTCTAGATATGTATTTTGTGGGGTTTACGATATGGACCGATCATTTTTTTGTTGTAATCAGTGTAATGTAATCAGTTTGTTGTAATGCAATGTTATGGATATAGTGATAGACTGATAGCATGTTGTACCAACCCTTGTACATGTGTATTACTGTGTATACGCAAAAGTTGGCTAAAGAGGGAGTAACAATTATTGTAGTCCACAAAACATGTTTCATAAAGTTGCACCAACTTGAAAAGTGTATCAAATTTTTAATGAGCCACTGTATCAATAATTTATTCTCACTACATATATACTACTCGTAAAATTTAGTGTCACTATGTATATGTATCACGAAATTTAGTGTCATGCTACAAATGTGTGCAAAAAATTAGTGTGTCACTATATATGTATTAAGATATTTATGTATATATATATATATAAAAGAATTGATGTGTCATTATATATGTATCAAAAATTGATGTGTCGCTATAAATTTAGTGTTATAAATAAAATATAATATGTAATGTGTCACTATAAAAATTGGTGTGTCACTGTAAAGTTAGTGTGTCACTACAAAAAATCGAGTATCTAAATTTTGTTACAAAAATTATACCGGAGTAGTATGTCAATAAAAATATGTAGACAAAAAATTACAAAATCACTACTAATGTATCGAACTATTAAATGTGTCAATAAATATGTGTCAAAAACATAGTGGGTCATTAGAAATGTATCATGAAACTATGAGTTACTAAAAATGTGTCAAAAATATATGAAGTGTGTCAAAATATAGTGGGTCATTAGAAATGTACCATGAAATTATGTGTCACTAAAAATGTGTCAAAAATATAAAAGGTACGAATTAAAAAAATTTAGAAATGTGTACACACGTATTAGAAAAATTAAATCATTTGATGTTCGGTATAGAAAGTAATTAAAAATATAAAAGGTACAAATTAAAAAAAATTTGTCAGATGGATAGCAAAATCAAAAGCGTGTGATAGGGTTGCGATCCCCTAGAAAGGGGATGCAAATTAAAAAATCTAAAAAGTATTGTGAGCCATCCGATCATTTTAATCTTTGACCAAAAACCAATCCACGGTTGGTATTTAAATGGAAAAAAAACAGACCCTTCGTTCTAATAAAAGGTTAGAACAGTAATTTCACAAACAAAAACCCTCGTATACCACTTCCCTCCATCTCACACACACATTCATTTCACTCTCACTCTCTCTCTCTCTCTAAACCGATCAAAATTTGGGGGAATTTTTAGGGTTTCAATTTCCAATCATCTCTAATCGATTAAAACACATAAAATGAAGGTCGAAAAGATGAATCCAACTGGTAAGTTTATCATTTATGTTTTAATTTTGATTAAATTTAATTTTTTGCATGCGTTTTTTTAAAACTCTTCACACCGTCACCATCAGGTACCAACTAATAAAACTCTTTTTTGTACTTTTCAAATTCATAATAATCGGGTAAACATACAAGATCTGTTGTTGAAATGTGATCGATATAATGATGCACACCAAGTGCTCGATGAAATGCTTCAACTAGATTCAGGTCATAAATGTGAATAGAAATCTGGTTTTAATGGCGATTGATGATCTTCAGGTTCATCATTTAGTGCATTTTTTGTTATCAACTTATTTTTATTAGTTATCAACTTATTTTTATTAGTTATCTGCTTATTTTTATTAGAGGTTCATCAGTTAGAATATTTTTTGTTATCTGCTTATTTTTATCAAAGGTTCATCAATTAGTGATTTTTTTGTTATCTGTTTACTTTTATCAGAGGTTCATCAGTTAGTGGATTTTTTGTTACATGCTTACTTTTATCCGAGGTTCATCAGTTTATGCTTTTTTGTTATATCTTTTAGTAGATGAACATATTAAATAAGGTTCATCAGTTATTGCTTGGATCATGGTTTACTTAGTAGCTTGCGGATTCGATAGAATAACTTGTTCGAACATATTAGAATAAGGTTCATCAGTTATTGCTTGGATCATGGTTTACTTAGTAGCTTGCGGATTCGATAGAATAACTTGTTCGAATAGTTAGAATAAGGTTCATCAGTTATTGCTTGGATCATGGTTTACTTAGTAGCTTGCGGATTCGATAGCATAACTTGTTCGAATAGATTAGAATTAGGTTCATCAGTTAATATGGTTCATCGGTTAATAAGGTTCATCAATTAATATGGTTCATTGGTTAAAAAAAAGAGTTTTATTAGTTGGTACCTATACTCGGACCTGTTTCAGGTATGTTTTAATCATATACTCTTTCTTAAACATTAGTTAGGTTGAAAAATCTAATGCATGCATATGTGACTATATATAATCAATAATAAGTTAATAACTAGTTGAATTGCATGTGGTATGTTTTGCAAAGGTGTTTATGTTTAATGATTAATTTGATATAGACATATGTTTTGTGAAAAGTATTATGTTTTAGTTTATTGGTGAAACACGATTGCACTTCTATATGCTCACGATATTTGTTCAAACAGATTTCTTTTTAACGATCGACTTGTTGGATCACCATGGATGATAGCGAGAAGATATTTGGGACAGTATTTGCGGCTTTTCTGGAAAGACAACATCTAAAGGATGGAATAAATCAAGTGCCACAACGCCGGATTCACCTGCTTTTTTAAAAGACAAACATCAAGAGACTGGAATAAATCAAGTGCTACAACGTCCAGATTTTCCTGCTTTCTTGAAAGAGAGTTGATTAAATTTTAGTTTCTTTTGCCCGTCGGAAATTCAAAGATTCTTTTAATTGTTTTGAGCTTTAATTCTGTGATAACTTGGATTTAGTTATATATATTGAATATTGGCAATTGAATGTCATTTAATTTATTGTGCATGTTAACTACTATCTGTATGAGACTATGAGTCCTTTATAAGTAATCATATGAGACTAATTCAAGTTAAGAGACATTTGATCAAATTGATGAACCTGAAAAAATTGATGAACCTGACATTTGATGAACCTGAAAAACTGTGATCAATTTGATGAACCCAAACATTTGATAAAATTTGATGAACCTGAAATTGATGAACCTGAAAAAAATGATGAACCCAAACATTTGATCAAATTTGATGAACCTGAAATTGATGAATCTGAAAAAATTGATGAACCTGAAATTGATGAACCAAAGTAACTGATGAACAAGGTTCATCAGTTAATATGGTTCATCGGTTAATAAGGTTCATCAATTAATATGGTTCATCGGTTAAAAAAAAAAAAAAAAAAACTTTTTGAATCTTACATTAATAAAACGATTAGTGATGCGCCGTGGTACAAAAATTAATGCATTTAACGCAATTTTAACACTAAAATTCTAAGCTAGACATTTCATCAAACACATTGTGTGCAACAAATATGATTAAAACGTCAACTTTCGCGTGTGATATCTTACTCATATGACATCGGATTTGATTGATTCAAAAACCTGTGTAAAGAGTGAATCAAAAAAAAAAACTTTCGTGTTTTAAGTTTTTAACGATTCGACATTTATGAGGGTAAAAAATAGAGCCGAAAATGACAAAAAAATCAAGAAAATCACTAACCATTTGATATGTAAAAAAAAAGTTTGAAATATTAAACAAGATTTATACCAATTTAAAGAGGATTAAATTTTAAAAATTATGGTGAAATCGGTTTTTTCTAAAATTTTGTCGTTTAAAAGATATGCGCGTTTGAAAATTGAGGTGGAAAAGTAAAAAACGAGTAAAATTACGATTTTGCCCCTAAACGGATATTTTGAGTAAACTAGATTGAGGACACGTGTCGCTTGGTGGTTACTTTGTATACTTTTTATTTTTTGAGACTTTGCAGGCGATCGGGAGTCGCGTGGGATATGCCATTAATGCGGGATGCACTAGTTTATTTTTTCTTACCGAAAATACCCTCAGTTTTCTACTTATCTACATTGATACCATTAAGTAATTAATTATTACACTCATTTAATTAAATTTCAATCTCATCAATAGTCATTGATCTAATGATCCACATTAGTGTCTATTGTTTTCTATTTTAAAGTGTACACCACAATAACGTTACCCTATATATATATATATATATATATATATATATATATATATATATATATATATATATATATATATATATATACACACACACACACACACACACACTAGGTTTCCGAAAAATTATTATCTTATTATTTTATTGATTAGGGTCTAAAGTTGCACTGGTCCCAAGTTGGGACGGGATAAATTATTAATTTTATCGAGGTTATTAATTTATCGAGTATTAATTTATAGAAGTTTTACTGTATGATTTAGTTATTCTAATGTTATAATAAACAGAGTTTCAGAGTACAAATTAACATACAAATGAAGGTATAACATCTTATACACAGAGCAAATGAAAAATGATGCTATTTTACAAAGTATTTGGCAGTCTTCATGCACAAAATACTTCTAAAGACAAAAATAACACCCAAATAGACAAATAATTATCAAATTGCTCGTATGATTATTGATTAGTCAAAATATAAAGCTTGCATCACATGAACAAAATTTCAGATTTATATATTGTATGTTTTAAACTCAGTCTAAACCACTTCGTTATGTACGCTTGTTCAAAGCCTACGGCAGTTCAGTCTTAGCTCAGCCAACAACTTTAGCGCCTTTCACTTCAGCCACTGAACGCAGTCATTACCATACATATGAAAGTGTATTTCATAAGGATAATAACAATTATAAGAGCATTTAAAGCATGCCATTATCATACTAACCAAACATCCAAACACATATACGCACCGACAAAAACCATTTCAACCCATTTTGGGCTAAAAGTTGCATGCCCATATAAAAGCAAAGATTGCATAAGATTACTTAATATACTACAGCAAGGGTAGTAGCAAGTCTTCATAGTTGCAATCATGTACAATTACAATTCACAATATCAACAATCAATTAATTTGGGTTAATTGTACGAAAATTTATCAAACTTGTCACATTTTGTAATTTTGTGTATCCAAGTATTTTAATTTCTATTAAACTCCCATGCTTTTAAATTTGTGCACTTTCATGTATTCGGTGACCTAAAAACCTACTAGTGCCTCACACAAGTTTTTTCCATTTAGCATGAACATTTTCTTTTTTCAATAAAACAAAAGAAACAAACACCCCTTTAACCAAGTTATTTTAAAGATTGAATCTTTGTACTAATCTTTTGAATCGACCAGTGCCTAAGTTCATAAAGACATACATGGATGAGTGGCCAAGGATTCATCAATGATTTTATCATACAACAGTCAACAAACGCCAACGGCACTTCGAGGAGGGGTCAAATCTTTGAACTAACCTTTGAATCATTAAATCATTGTTGACAACAATTAATATTTCATGCAATCAAATAGTAGCTTTTAAAGCAATTGGTTGTTAGCGGATTAGTATTTAGTGTTAGCATTGTGTGTGTTGAGCCAAGCTCATTGGACCTTAAACTAATTATTCAGTTAAAAGAATTACACAAATTTTTATAATATCATAGCGTTGATTTTAACCATAACCCTAAATTATCAATTTTTTTTCTTTCGTGTTATCTCTACCGCAACACCACCTCTACCGAATTAATAACTTGCCGTGTTCCCATTCCCAATTATACCTTTTCAGTTTTAGTTAAGTTGTCCCACCACCACAAGAAAATAATTTTAATTGGAAAAACCGAAAACGCGATCACGAATCTAGAATCTATCTAATTGGGCTGACGTAATTGTTCGAGATACACAGGAGACTTTGTGAATGCTGTCCATTTAAATGATGACACGTACAGGAAATATATATAAAAAATTAAAAAGTCTATCACGGTAATCAATCTTAGTGGTGTGATCAACGTTTTGAAAATCGGGTTCGAAATCGACCCGGTCGAGTCACCAGGCACCGGGTCAACCAGGCTTTTAATTTATTATTTTTATATTTTTTTCGACCGGGTCAACCGGGTTAACCAGAGTTTTTATTAAAAATTTTTGAAAAAACGAAACTCGGCCGGGTTTCGAGAATCGGGTTAACCCGGGTCACTCAAAACCCGGTGGGTCTAACCGGTTAACCTGGTTTTAGAAACCCGGGTTTTTTTTACCCTTTTTTTGGCCGGAACCGGTCGAACCGGTTAACCCAGCCGGCTCGACCCGGGTTTCAAAACACTGGGTGCGATATTGACTCAACTTTACGGCTTGCACAAGCTTACAGAAACTAAAGCCCAATATGAACTCTTACACCGAGTGTTTCAAGTCCAACAACAGTAAGTATAAGCNAATTAGGACCTCACAAACAAGGGGACAAACTATTAATTAAAAAAATAATAATAATAAATAAAAAATAAAAAAATAAAAAAAATCCGAAGGGCAAGATTGCCACCAATGCGAGAACAGAATTATACAAAGCCTCCAAACAAAATTAGGAGAATAAGTCGAAGGGTCTCGCGACCCAGCAAATCCAGTCCATCTTTAAATCCGAGCTAATACGAGTGGACATCCACAACTTAGCCAAACGTTGGATACTCGGGAAAATGTCTTCATTCTTGACGGTTTCGATGTCATCCCCCTGGGCATGGATGAGACGGTTTCTCCAATTCTAAATAGCCCATAGAATAATATGGAAAACCCCATTCGTAGCTCTAACAACATTCTAATCACCTTGGACATAGACGTTCCCATTTGTGACCTCAACGAAGGAGAACGAAGGAAAAGAGACTGGGGGAGGGAGATTCCGCTAACTCCACACCTTTCTCCAAATCCCACAAACCGTATGACATTTAATCAAAACATGATCAGTGCTCTCAGCTTCCGAATCACAAAAAGGGCAATTGGAGGAGGGAAGAACGACACTACGAGCCATCGGATTAGGACACGTTGCAAGTTTATTGAGTGAGGCCTTCCACACCATAACATAGAATTTCTTAAGAATCCAGGAATTCCATTTATGATGCATCCCCAAGATATGAACACCAAGAAGAATGTTTTCGATAACTTTGGACAGAGTGCTAACTTTGAAGTAACCGGAATATTCATAAGTCCAAACCCATTTGTCACATTCATTGGGGTGAAACAAAAAATAGTTAGGAGATGCGGATAAATCATTTAGATCATCAAGAGCACACCCTCTAGGAGGAATACGCCAAGCCCATGACCCATTCCAAGAATGACATACCCTATATCCTTCACCTTACACTCTTTGAAGGACTCGAGAGCGTAAAGTCTAGGAAACGTTTCTTTAAGCCTCACCCCATTACCACACCACTGGTCGTGCCAAAAGGAAGTGTTTGCCCAGTCACCAATCTTACGAACAAAAGAGTTTTTGAAATTTAAATCGATCACCTCAATATTCTTTATGGCTTTGATGATATCGATCCAAACCCCACTGCTGCCAAGCTAACAATTAGAAGAATAAAAGCCTCCATTTCCCCATAAAACTCCTTGATGACGATACGCCATAGGGCGCTCTATTTTGTCTTTGTTGGTGACGGTAAATCCATACCAGTCACTAATAGTGGCCATAGCTTGTTGCCTAACCCTCATCGTTCTCTCCACCTTCATAATGTTTTAATTACCCCTCATATTATAAAAAATCTAATTTCCGTTCATCAGTTTACCAGTGACAACAAAGATTCTATTAAATTTGACGAGTTTGATTTTTCTATAAAAGATTATTTGACTTGAAAAATTCTCATCCGATGTGATAGCACCGGAGACGTGTATCCTGTGACCACGCCTACATCCTACCCACAAGTTTATCTTGCTAGTCTTCACACGTGGCACCAACGACTTGGACATCCAGGCAAATGAAGTGCTACGTTCTTTACTTTCTAATAATGATATTTTGTATAATAAAGTGAAGTCTCCTCACCTTTGTCATGCTTGTCACCTTGGCAAGCATGTGAGACATCCATTTTTTGTTTTCGATACTATAGTTAATTTTGTTTTTATATTGTGCATTTGGATTTGTGGACTTCCCCATTTTTAAGTCAAAGTGGTATTAAATAATGTGTTATTTTCTTGGACCATTATTCTCATTACTTGTGGGTATATCCTTTGTGTAACAAATCTGACACTTTTGCTAAATTTGTTGAATTTCGTTCTCTTGTAAAAACTCAATTTAATGAGAAAATTAAAGCTTTTCAATGTGGCCATGGTGGTGAGTTTGATAACATCATATTTCACCGATTACTTACCAAACACGGCATCCATATACGTTTCTCTTGCCCCCGTACCTCTCAACAAAAAGGTAAATTCAAATGTTTGATTCGGACAATAAACCACGTTATCCGCACATTTCTTTTCCATGCCCATCTTCCACTACATTTCTAGGTCGAAGCCCTTCACATAGCCACCTACCTCTTAAATCAAGGTTTTCAAGATCGGTATCTTACTCAGGATCGTTTTTGTTGCTGCAAGATCGAGATCTTAAGATCAGACTGGGATCCTAAGATCCTGCTATAATGTAATTTCTTAATATTCTTTATAATATTATTCAAATCTACATATTATTATATATAATAAACACAAAATTATATGAATGTTTCATGAAAATATTATCCTAAATTATGAATATGAAATGTTTAAGAAGATTAACATTCGTTTTTTAAATTCTATACTCCACAGAACAAAATCCATTTGCAGTTTTTTAGTTTGCGGTTCAAGAAAAGTAAGATCGGATCGGATTAGATCTTAAAATCTTATGGTCAAGATCGAGATCTTATAAGATCTTAAGCTTGTTAAGATCCTACGTAGGATCCGTATCGTTTTTGCTTTGTAGTATCGTAATATCTAAGATCCTAAGATCAGGATCAGGATCTTAAAAATTATGTCTTAAATATTTTACCATCCACCGCCATAAATATCGACTATATAACACAAACCCCAACTACACATTTTTACGTGTCTTTGGTTGTTTGTGTTATGCGCATATTGACAACAACCATAAACTTGGCCCGCGCTCTACTCAATGTATTTTCATTAGCTACCCATCAAATCACTGTGGATTTCGTTGCCTTAACCTTTCCACCAACAAAATCATCATTTCCCGTCATGTTACCTTTGATGAGACCATTTTTCCATTCGGGTCCGTCACACCTAATGATGCCCCTTCCTATACCGTTCTCGACACTGCTCCAAACCTTATTGCTCGCTATATTTTCCAACAACCAACCCTTAACCCAAATAGCACCGGCCCAACTCCTATTCCAAATATCACTGGCCAAAAGACCACACCGGTTCATATCGGCCCAATACCACTTGTGCAACCCACCGGCCAAACTCCCATCCCACATACCATCGACGCACTCCCCATACAGGTTACTCCTGGCCTAAATACTCATATCCCTCCTATCACCGACCCAAACATCACACCGGTTACTACCGNATCCACCGCCATAAATATCGACTATATAACACAAACCCCAACTACACATTTTTACGTGTCTTTGGTTGTTTGTGTTATGCGCATATTGACAACAACCATAAACTTGGCCCGCGCTCTACTCAATGTATTTTCATTAGCTACCCATCAAATCACTGTGGATTTCGTTGCCTTAACCTTTCCACCAACAAAATCATCATTTCCCGTCATGTTACCTTTGATGAGACCATTTTTCCATTCGGGTCCGTCACACCTAATGATGCCCCTTCCTATACCGTTCTCGACACTGCTCCAAACCTTATTGCTCGCTATATTTTCCAACAACCAACCCTTAACCCAAATAGCACCGGCCCAACTCCTATTCCAAATATCACTGGCCAAAAGACCACACCGGTTCATATCGGCCCAATACCACTTGTGCAACCCACCGGCCAAACTCCCATCCCACATACCATCGACGCACTCCCCATACAGGTTACTCCTGGCCTAAATACTCATATCCCTCCTATCACCGACCCAAACATCACACCGGTTACTACCGGCCCAAGACCACCTGTCCAGCACAACCCACCTCCTCCTCCCATGCCTAATCCAACCGTTCCTAATCCTCATCAAAACCCAACCTCAACTCATTCCATGGTCATGTGTTTTCATGTTTGTACTAATAAAAAGAATCCACGTTATAACTGTCATGTGTCCACCATTTCTCACGTTCCAAAGTCCTACATTTTTGCAATCAAAGATCCTAATTGGTAACGTGCTATGCTTAACAAATACAATGCTTTAATTAAAATTAATACTTGGGTTCTTATGCCACGACCACCTGACGCGAACATTGTTCATTTCATGTGGTTGTTTAAGCACAATAATTTTCCAGATGGATCTTTAAGCAGGTACAAGGCTCGTCTTGTCGCTAATGAGAAAAGTTAACAGCTAGGTGTTGATTATGATGAGACATTTAGTCCGATAGTTAAACTGGCCACTATTAGGACTGTTCTCAGTCTCGCTGCTTCTCGACATTGGCATGTTCATCAACTCAATGTCAAGAATGCTTTTCTTCATGATACTTTATCTAAGACTGTCTATATGCATCAGCCTCCTAGTTTTCAGGATCCTCGGCGTCCTGATCATGTTTGTCTTTTTCAGCGGCCGTTATATGGCCTTAAACAGGCACCCCATTCCTGGTTCCAGCGGTTTGCGAGTTATGCTACTCGTATTTGTTTTTCTCACAGCAGATGTGACTCGTCCTTGTTTATTTATAAACAGGGTTCCGATATTGCTTATTTATTACTATATGTGGATGATATTTTGCTGACAGCTTCCTCTACAACATTATTACAGAGGATTATAGCTTCTTTACATCATGAGTTTTCTATGACTGATCTTGATCCACTGAACTATTTTTTGGGCATCTCTGTCACCCGCAACACCAAGGGGATGTTTCTACAAGAAAAAAGTATGCACCGGAGGTTATGAGTGCGCTAGTATGCGCAATTATCATTCGTGCAGGACCCTGTTGATATAGAGTCCAAGTTGGGGGCTAATGGCACTCCGGTTACTAATATGACTTTTTAGAGAAGCCTTGCTGGGGCTTTACAGTATCTCACCTTCACTAGACCTGATTTGTCTTATGCGGTTCATTAGGTTTGTCTCTATATGCATAATCCTCGAGAGCCTCATCTTGATGCTCTTAAGAGGATCTTACGTTATGTTCACGGCACTTTGGATTATGGTCTTCAGTTGTATTATTCCTCGACATATTCTCTAGTTGCTTATTCGAATGCTGATTGGGCAGGCTGCCTAACTACTCGTCATTCTACTCCAGGTTATTATGTTTTCCTTGGCAACAATTTACTGTCTTGGTCAGGCTAAGTATCGTGGTGTAACACCCCCATTTTCACGTTTCACAGTGGATTTAGGGTTAGGGTATTACTTCATGGGATCACACTTACAGTAATAGAAAACGACTTGAAAAGAGACGTTTTTATAAATATGTTATCATTCATTAAAATATCATAATTTTATTAAGGTGAGGTCCCGCGAATCTAAGTGTGAAATAGTGTAAGAATGATAGCAAGATTGAAAGTCCTCCGAGTTCAGTGCCTTCTCCTACCATGTCTCCATAATGGTAAACCTAGGATACATGCTTAAAAAGTCAACACTAGGTGTTGAGTGAGAATCATAGGTATAAGTGTTAGTGAATACAAGTTCCCTGGGCTACGTTGTTATACCCATTTAGGAAAATGTTGTGTGTGTGTGATAATTGTGATGCATGCACAATTATCAGGAGTGGGGTATGTTGCACTAATGATGCGTGTGGTTTGCGACCTACGCAGTAGGTTTTACATCTCTAGGGATCTTGAGAAGCTTGCAATCCCCACCAGGCAGTGTACCTAACCGATGTAGTATAGTGAAGTGGCAAGTACCGGGGGATTGATCGTTCTCTCGGGGAATAGTGTCGTTAAGATAGAAAACTACTTCTAATTTAGGTCTAAGGGTTGAGGGATGAGTGGGCGGAATTAATTGCTAGTAAAAATCTCGGGTATTGGAGGAGTGGGCGGAATTAATTGCTAGTCAACTAACCCAAATATCTACTAATGCAAATAAAATAAAATAACAAGAAAATAAAATGTTGTGAAACTTATATGGAGAAAAGTGTGTTTACTTAGATTTCACTACTCCCTAGCTATCTTTTACCGGTTAATTGATTTGTTTCAATTGTGTGGATGACGGGTTGTATTCCTTTAAACCATTCGTAGGGCCGTGTACGATCTTCCCTAACTCTATAAGCTCCTACTTCACTCTATGTCGAGCCGACAACTAGCTCCTAACATGAGATCACTAGAATTCACTTATGCATTAAGTACAGCCATATAATCGTAGTACACATCCAATTCATGTTTCTTAAGACGTTCAAGCAAGTTACCATATATGAGGTTAGCCAGTGCCTAACATCGACATCACCCACCCACAACAATCAATAACAAACCAACAACAAGTAATCAATAGCTAGGTTTCATTAGATAGCCTTGGTGGCTAGGACGGGAGTATTCTCCTAAAGTGCGGGCTCTAGGAGGTGAGTTTGGTTGTGGTGGGTTGTTGGGATCAAGGATATTACCACCTTCCATGATGGCGGATGGTAATGGTTACGAACAAAGAAACGAAGAAAAGAGATAGACTAAAGAAAACCTAGAAAAATAAAGTAAAAATCTCACTAGAAAGGAATCTAATGAGTAGACCTAATAAAAAATAAAATTTCAACCTAAACAATAACTATTCCCTGGCAACGGCGCCAAAAACTTGATGTGTGTGGTTTGCGACCTACGCAGTAGGTTTTACCTCTCAAGGGATCTTGAGAAGCTTGCAATCCCCACCAGGCAGTGTACCTGACCGATGTAGTATAGTGTAGTGGCAAGTACCGGGGGATTGATCGTTCTCT
>LBNU01014388.1:12923-29223 GCA_014162995.1 Artemisia annua | reverse complement strand
TGGTGTTGTTATGATCTTATGCTTGACATACCAGGGGTTTATAGGGTGTGAGTGTTGAGTTATTTGGCTTGTGAGGATACGTGGCCAAGTCTAGAGAGTCATGCAAGTAATGAATGCACATAAAAAGCAAAAATTTACCTGTGAAATACCTACTATAGGTATTTGTAATGGGAATGATAGTGATGATATTTTGTGGGTTATTACACGTGGTGTTGCCAATGTAGTGGCTGGACGTCTTGGTTGCGAAATCTTCTTCGAGAGCTTCACTTTCCCCCTACATATGGCCACTATTGTTTACTGTGATAATGTTAGTGCGGTTTATTTATCTTCTAATCCCGTGCAACATCAACATACGAAGCATATCAAGATTGATATTAACTTTGTTCTGGATCAGGTTACTAGAGGACAGGTTCGCATTTTGCATGTTCCTTCATGCTATCGGTATGCCGATATTTTCACTAAGGGTTACAGACTAGTTTGAGCATTCGGCGTCCTCCTGCTCCAACTGCGGGGGCTGTTAGTGGATTAGTATTTAGTGTTAGCATTGTTTGTGTTAGGCCAAGCCCATTAGGCCTTAGGCCCGTTTCATCATTTAGCATTATTTATATTGTACTTAAACTAATTATTCAATTGAGGGAATTACATAAGTTTTCGTTGGTATCGTACAACGGTCAAGAAAACCATCACTTTCTCCACTACCCACCATGGTCGTCAGAACTCTAACGACTTTCCAGCAACCAAAATCAAGAGCGCATACGGATCTTGGATCGGGTTATGGTTTCTCAGTCATACAGATCTTATATCTTGGTTAGGGTTTCTGGGTTTTATGGGTTATAAAGATATGAAGTTGTTCTACAAGTTGAATATATGAAGTTGGTTATGGTTTCGGTGTTGTAGTTTCGGGTTATGGTTTCAAAAACGCATATGAAGTTGTTTTACAAGCTTTGTAGAAGAAAAAAAAAAATTGGCATGGCATTCTATGGTTATGGTGTCTGGGTTTTGTTGTTGTGGTGGTGGATGTGTAAAAAAAAGGGGTGTCAAAAATAGGTGTTGTTGCAATGGTGGGTGGCTGAAAGGGGTGGTGGTGGTAAAGGTGGAAGAGAATGGTTGTTTGGAAATGAGTTTTGTAAGTCTTATATGGAGTTATATTGTGACATGGAATAATGAAACAAAAATGTAAGGGCGCATTTGGTGAACAGATGAGTTTGGATTAGGATTTAGTATTGGTTTAGATTTGAAAGAAAAGTATGAGAAAAAATGAATGATATTTTAAATATTGTTTGTACTAAAATAATGATAAGAATAAACGTTGAAATTTGTATTATTTTTATATTTTAAAAAATAATATTATAAGAAAGTGGCCCACAAATTGAGTCATGAAAACTTAAAAAATTATATATAAAAAGGAACTGACACANTTTTTTTTTTTTTTTTTTTTTTTTTTTTTTTTTTTTTTTTTTTTTTTTTTTTTTTTTTATCACTCCATTCCAAAAACTCAAAGAGCATACACCAAACCCACCCTAAATTAGATTAATATTTGTAACATGCAAAATAGGTCATCGAATACATGAAAGCGTCGAATTAAAAAGTATAGGAGTTTAATAGAAAAAAAATGAATACACAAAACTATAAGAGGTGACAAGTTAAATATATTTTCGTACAATTAGTCCTTAATTTATTAATTAAAACTACAACCGAATTATATTAGTTATAAGAAAACCAGTTCTACAAAATTGAATCAAGGTTTTACTTAATAGGATAGTAAACAATTAATTTTTAAAATTAAAGAACTAAGATGTATATCTTACCAAGATAAAGGATTCGATTTCATTCTTTCAGTTGATTTGGCTTTTTATACCATCAAGCCTACTTAATTGGTCAACTGATTGTTAATTGGTGAATAAATGTACTGTAAGTACATGTGTATTTTTTTTTAAAAAAAAATTCTAAATTTCTTATATAAAAACAAATTTATATTTTATTTATGTCAAATTTGGAAATATTTATGATTTTTTCATTACTAATCTATTCTTTAATCTAATTAGTTATTACCAAATAAAGAATGATTTAGTTTTTCAAAATGTGGTAAGATCAAATAAGTACATATTTTATGTATCATTTATCCCATTATAATTGCTCATATCTTATGTTTTGATACTATAGTTGGTACTTAATAAGTCAATATTCTTATTTTAGTTAATCTTGGAACAATTGATGAAATGACATGGAAAGTGGAATAATTGGAGCTAAACATGAAGAAAAAATGTTACAGAAGTTAGATATGGCGTATCCAATAATATGGGGATATGCACTATACATGCCTTAGAAGAAAATAATGGTGGAATGTATCTTGAAGGATATGGCCTATCCAGTTATAGGAATATGCCGTATAAGTAGCACGTCCAGTTGCAAAGGATTGTTGTATTCAGTTGGATACGGCGTATCAAAATATGGAGATAGGCAGTATCGATGATTGCATCGCTGACGTGTAGCATTATTTAATTAGTTTGGGAAATAATTTACTTAATGGATACGGCGTATTAAGGTCAAACTTTGTAAGTCTATAAATTAAGCCCTAGAAACATATTATGTATCACTTTCACTTTCCAAACGATTCCCAATGCATAAAAGCAGCAAAAAGACCACCATTAAAGACCATTTCAACAGCGAAGAACATCTCGATTCATCATTACATTGGTAATCATTCGATTTGAACGTTGCTTTCATTATGAACTTCTTTCAATTATCGTTTAAATCTAGTTTGTTTATCTTTACTGAAATTATGGGCTAAAACCTTTTGGCATTAGCCGAGTTATGACTCTTATGTTATTTATGATTCGTTTATGTTGAATTTAATGAAACACCTGTTGGATGTTTTATGCGTTTATCGATAGATCCGTTAGTTTACATGTTTATTATGCAAAGTCTATTGCTAGGTTATGAATGTTTAGATGATCATTTATGATTCGTATCATAGTGATTTGTGTTTGTGATAACGATTACCTTCACTCTCGCTATTACTAAGATTAGAGGTGGATCAAGCCCTAGGGTTAGACTAAACATAACTAAAAAATGTAAGTAAGCGTATAATCTCATATAGATGACCTTCACGTGAGATTAGGTGAATACTATGATCATTAGGTTTACCAAGATAAATCACATAGGATAGTTGAAGCACTTAATGCGTGATTGATACTAGTTAGCACCGTGACCATCGGGTTAATGAGTTGATATTCATAGGATTAGATATTTGTGACCATCTAGCCTAGTTTTAATTAGAAATCACCAACAAGAGTATTAGTTAGTTCATTGCACTCGTAGAAGAATCAGGAAGAAATTAGAGGAGTAACTCGGCTAGCATGTTCTTCCCTATTTGACTATACACTAGCATTTATTTCATTGTTTAGTAATTTACTTTTTAATCACTTTAATCATGTCAATCTCTGAGGTTTGAAACGACCTTATTAAGTCCATCAGTTAGTTGTCATTTACACTAAGTTTGGCATAGACTATTCGAAAATCGTGAACAACCCCGTACTTACCAGTTCTAAGCTATACACGATCGGGTAAACTGCCCGTAAGTGTTAGTCTATTGGTTGAGTCGGTTCATTATATCTCTGTTAGGTTTTTCTTTTATTATATATATCTTTATTACTTATAATGCATGTATATGCATTCCTTAAACTTAAAATTAAAATTTAAGTAATGTTCATTGCAATACCCTTTAAACTTAGATGCTCAAATGACAGTTAATGTTAATAAACTATTATACCATTGATTAAAAGTGGTAACATCAGCTACAACTAAATTAATATTTTAAATATGGGGATAGCCTGACTATAATTTTTGTAGCCAATTGACTACAATACTCCACATAAATTACATAAGAAATGACTCAGGACCCACTAAAAACACTCGGGAACCCACAAAAAGAGTCAGAGACCTACAAATTATAGCACAAATTGTAGGGAGTTCGTTACACTGCAATTGTAGCTAATATATTCTCTTTAAATATTGGTTAATCCTTAAACTTTTATCATTTTTTATTTCTAACCCATTAACTTTTTGTAGGGAGTTCGTTACACTGCAATTGTAGCTAATATATTCTCTTTATATTCTCTTTAAATATCGGGAACCCACAAAAAGAGTCAGAGACCCAAAAATTATAGCACAAATTGGAAGGCTCCTACGACACCGTCTGAGATACGCTCTTTCTTAGGATTGGCTGGGTGCTGCAGAAGATTTATAGCGAACTTTTCGAAGAATGCTAAACCCCTCACTTTGTTGACTTTGAAGAACAAGAAGTATGTTTGGGGAGAAGAACAGGAGATGGAATTTCAGTCGCTAAAGGATAGTCTGTGTAATACACCTATTCTGACGTTACCGGATGGGCGAGATGATTTTGTGTGTATTGTGATGCGTCGAATCAAGGTTTTGGGTGTGTACTAATGCAGAGATGGAAAGTGATAGCTTATGCTTTCCGACAACTCAAGATCCATGAGAAGAATTATACCACTCATGATCTAGAGCTTGGTGCGGTTGTATTCGCTCTCAAGAATTGGAGACATTATTTGTATGGCACGAAGAGTATTGGTTACACTGCTCATAAGAGTCTTCAGCATATTTTTACTCAGAAGAAGCTGAATATGCGCCGAAAAAGATGGATTGAATTGTTTAGTGAATATGATTGCGAAATTCGCTATCATCTTGGAAAAGCGAATGTGGTGGCTGGTGCGTTGAGTAGGAAGGAGAGGGTTAAGCTTAAACGTGTGCAAGCTATGAGCATGACGATGCAGTCAGGAATTAAGAGTAATATATTGGCAGAGCAAGAGGAAGCTCTGAAGGATGAGAGCGCTATGGCTGGGATGTTGCGTGGGATTAGATCAACAAATGGAGAGAAAGGAGGATGGTGGACTATATTTCCTAGATCGGATATGGGTTCCACTAGTAGAACATGTAAGAAGAATGAGTATATGGAGGATAGTACTTTGCGGACCAGTTATTGGTTCCATTGGAAGGAATCATGAGGACATCAATCGTGCAAGGTATTTGATACATCCTAGAGCGGATAAGACGTATTATTACCTTAGCAAGAAATGTATTGAGAAGCAAGTGTGAAGAGGAATACAAGTGCCTTAGCAAGTATTTGATAAGCTTGAAGGTGAAGGATGATGCAACAGCTAGAGATATTTGGGGATGTTGATGTAGAAAAGGTAGCAAGACGTTACATTCGATGGGTTGGTAGAGAGACGTGGAGTATCGCGTCAATCAGCTTATAACAAGATGAAATACTTACTTTGTGGTTGTGGTAAGTATTTTATAGAGCTTTGAGAACGTGTATGTAGATAAGTAAGACTTATCATTCTTAAATGAATGGACTAAGTGAGCGTACAAACCAGGCGTTGGATAGTATGCTGAAAGCATGGGGGTGTTGGATTTTGGAGGAAGCTGGGGTATGCATTTACCCTTAGCTGAGTTCTCATATAACAATAATTATCATTCTAGTATTAAGAATGTGTCGTTTGAAATATTGTATGGAAGGAAGTGTAGATCATCTATTCTGTGGTTAGAGGTTGGAACAAGCCAGATAATTGGTCCTGAACTGGAATGAGAGATTACGGATAAGGTTTGCAGATTTAAGAAAGACTTAAGACAGCGAGAGATCGTTAAAAGAGTTATGCGGATAATTGCTATAAGCCTTTGGGATTTAATGTTGGTGATTTTGTAATGTTGAAAGTGTCTCTTTGGAAAGGTGTTGTGCGTTTTGGCAAGAAAGGCAAGTTAGCACCGAGATATGTAGGACCATTCGTGATTATAGAAAGGAGTGGACTTGTGGCATATCGGTTGAAATTGTCGGAGGAGTTAAGTAGTATGCATGATACGTTTCACGTATCTAATNTTGGTGATTTTGTAATGTTGAAAGTGTCTCTTTGGAAAGGTGTTGTGCGTTTTGGCAAGAAAGGCAAGTTAGCACCGAGATATGTAGGACCATTCGTGATTATAGAAAGGAGTGGACTTGTGGCATATCGGTTGAAATTGTCGGAGGAGTTAAGTAGTATGCATGATACGTTTCACGTATCTAATCTGAAGAAGTGTTTGGCGGGTGCTAGTTTGTATGTGCCATTAGATGAGGTTAAGGTTGACAAAACCATTCAGTTTGATGTGGAACTTGTTGAGATTATGGATTGAGATGTTAAGAGTGGAAGCGTGGTAAGTTAGTATCGGTGAAAGTACAATGGGATTTGAAGTGTGGTCATGAGTTTACTTGGGAACGTGAGGATCAGATGAGATCTAAGTACTCAGATTTGTTTTGCTGATGTGGTTGGTGAGTAGATTGTTTGTAGTAGGAGTTAGATCGAAGAAGTTAAATGCGGGGATATCGTACTTACCTGTGAGAAGTCGTTTGGATCATTGGTGTTATTGATCGGGGTAGTGTATTTATTTTTTTCGTGTATCGTTGGAGTATCAGGATGTTTTCGATCGTGTGAATTCGGGTATCTAGTTGGTTCATATTTGGTGGTTCATTCTCTGTGATTTTTATATCATGGTAGAATCCCACATCGTCATAAGAATGGTTAACGATTTATGGTTTTATGGTGTGGTGTTATTCACCTTATATATCCATAAATTTTCTTGAGGTTATTGATGAGACGAACTGTTAAATCTCGGGACGCGATTTCCCTAAGTGGGGGATGATGTGACAACCGTGATTTTAGCAGATTGGTTTGACTTATAGTCTCGATTCATTTGACTTTGTTTGGTGTGAATTAAGTGTTTTTGTGTGGTATATGTGTGAGTTATGTATGATATAGTTATGATTGGTAGGAATATGGTACTAAATCCCTTTGCGTGTGAGGTTATTGAAGTGATTTGAGTAGTGTGAGTTTGGTAAATTCATTTTTAACACCTTTGTGGTGTGGAAATGAATTGTGTAGTTTTGATGTTTTTGCGGTTTTGCGTAACGAGACTTCGTTCAAGTGTTTGAGCGTGAGTAAGTTACAAGGAGATTATTTTCATGAGTTATATTTAAAAAGAGTGTGGAATTCTATTTTTGGAACTTTGTTTTGAAAATGATTATTTTCCCGGTTTGTCGTAAAAACTAAGGTTTATCGGATAAGACGTTAGGTTTCGTTATGGGATGTTTATAAAATATAAAAAGTATAAGGTTTTGAGTGTAATAATTAATTTTAATAAAAAAATAAAAATATATGTGTGTGTATATATAAAATCGGCCAAGGGGGTGTTTTAAGGGAAAAAGGAAACCCAATTTGAGCCCAAATACAATTTTAAGCTAAGGAATCCTAGTCCAACTCAAACAAGCCCAACCCCTACCCTTATAAACCAAAACCCACGACCCAAACACCCTTTTTCCTGCAAAATTTGATCGACCACAAGAGGAGGAGAAGAGAAAAATTAGGGTTTTGTTTTCGAAGCTAAAAATCAAGCGTAAGGTATATTTTCGACGCTAGTTTTCATTCAATTGATATTTTAATGATATAATTCCTGTAATATAAATTATGATGGAATTAGGGTTTATAAGTTTCTGTAAATTAATGATGTTAAACATGTTAGGATCATTAATTAATAATAGTATGATGATTGGTTAAGAGAATTGAGCGTAAAACATGTTAGTTTGCGAGTTAGGGTTTGGACAGAAAGTTAGGGCTGTAAAGACACGAGGTTATTTAATAGATGGTAATGAGTTAGATCACGAATTTTAACTCTAAATTGTAGTTCAAAGAAAGAGCTTTTCAAAAAGTCCAACCACGACTGATTTCGAGGTGGGAAGTTAGTCTTTTGATTTTTACGAGATAAGGTGTCAAAGCTGTTAAACCGGGACAGAATTTGGGTAAAAGTTTGATGGTGCTTAGTGGATGAAAAAGTTTTATTAAGGTTATCCCTTTTGGAAAAGTTAAGTTTTAGGTTATGTTAGACTTCCACGAAAAGGATTCGCGATAAAACGTTGTGTAAGTATTTTTATAAAATCAAAAACTTTTGGTGTGCGTTCAGATCCGAATCTGGATAGTTAACAAGTTTGATTTTCTTATGGGTAGTTGTGTATGTTATTAGACCATGGGCTTATGGGATTAGCTTGTATGCTTATGAGAGACCATGGGGAATTTTTGGTGTGAGTTTTTAAGCTTGTTTGGTCATTATTTTATGTGGGTGAAAGTACCCTAAAATTCTGCGTTTTCTGAGTTTATGAGTGCAAGGGATTTAGTGAGTGTTATTGGTTGTTAGTGTTTAGTATGGAGTCTAGGAGATCCATGGTGGATCATATGAACCTTAGACATCCATCATATGAATAATACATGGGTTATAGCTTTTAGCTTGGTCGTATGTAATGTGTATCTGTTTGTGTGTTGTTTAGATTGTGATTGTGAATTGTTGGAAGCTGCAGAGTTAAGGTGAGTTCATAGTCCCATATTTTTACTTTGTTTTAAACTTGGGATGGGAATGATGCTTGTCTTAAATGTTTTGAGTTACTGTGATTATGTGTGTTTAAAGAGCTTGGACTTATAATGTTATCGTATTAATGCTATGTGGTACATGAAAGTGTGATATGTGATTTCCGATTAGGTTAGCGACCTAATTGATGATGTGTGATATGTGATTTCCGATTAGGTTAGCGACCTAATTGATGCTGTGTGATATGTGATTTCCGATTAGGTTAGCGACCTAATTGATGCTGTGTGATTTCCAATTGGGAGGATGCTTATCCTGTTACTCGCGCATGCGACTCAATTGATGATGTGGTTTGGAGCGGGGGTCACGTGCCGGCCCGATGGTTGCCTTGTTGTGTGATGGTTGGTTAATGGATACTTGTAGCTTGTATGATAACTCTATTTATTTGTCCAGCTATGTTTTATAATCACAGTGAACTGGTTGCCTTGAGAGTGTATGTGTGTCTTAAACCTATGAATCTCACCAACATTATGTTGACGTTTTAAGCATCATTTTCAGGTGAGCATTCTAAGGATAAGGTAGAAGGAAGTGACTAGAAGAGACTTTGGTTGCATTTGAGAATGAATTGTCTATGTGTTTGGATATGAATTTGTTTGATTTGGTTGAAGATACCTTTGGAGGTTTGTTTTGGTTATTTTCTTTTGGGGTATTGTTACAACACTTTGTGTTTGTACTTTGCTCTATTTTATGTGCATGTAGTATTTCTCTATTTAGACACCAGGTGTTGTGATGATATCCATGAAGTTACACACTCGCGTTTCCGCCTTGGCGAGGTGTGACAGATTGGTATCAGAGCCTTGGTTATAGAGAATTAGGTGGTTTAACCTAGACTATAACCTAGGAGTCCCTCATATAGTTGCATTTAGGACCTATGTGTAAGTATAGTATCTTACATGTCTATTTTCCTAATATATGAGATGTTTATTTGAGTTTTTGGACGTCCGATGTTTTTCGATATTTAGTTTTGTATATGTCATTGTTTTTAGTATGGCACCTCCTGCACGTAGCAAGTTTCGTTGGACTACCGTTGTCGCTACGGGTTGCAAGAGAGTTGGTAGGATGAAGCGGATCAACAGAATGATCCTAGTTCCTGCTAGCATGCTTCCGTGTGCGATTGAAGAGAAGTTAACCTTAGAGAATGTGGATGGAAAGGAGATAGAAAGGTACGAGACGAAGGTGGCCGATAAGGAAGGCTTCACCACTAAGTACCCTAGAAAGTGTCCCCAATTCCTTGAAGATGGGGGAGTGGTTTAGTCTAAATCTCGTGATTTGTATGCACTTGTGAATCATAAGGAATTGGAAGAAAGAAATAGAGATGGTTTTGCATGTTGTCGACTACCTCAACATGTAGGAAACAGGAATGGGTGGTTGAGTAAAGATGAAGGGGAGTTAGTATGGAATGGTGTGGATTCGAATCTAGAGTCCGCAGCGAGTAGTAAGTTTAACCGATTTGAGTGGGGAGGCAAGTGCGAGAATGGAGGTTGAGCCGTTGAGCGACGTCTTTTGTTTTGTGTCACGTTTTGGAATGTTTATATTGTCTTTTGCCGTCTGGAGCCATGTTGGAGCACGATTACTCTTGAGTATTGTATCGATCTTATCCGAGTATTTTTGATTATAGGGTTTACGTGATTGTTGGAATTGTTCCATGTGAGATGATTGTTTGCATGAAGTGTTGTCATAGGAGGGAGTACACTTGTGAAAAGGGGCATAGATAATTATGGTGGCCAACATAATTATACATGCGTCACAACACAAGTGGACTTGCAAGTATGATAGCATGGATTTTGATGTTTATGAGGTGCTATGTGATATATGTGCGTTATCATTAAGATGTGTGGTTTTGGAAGTAAGTATGCGTGTGGAATAAGCCTTATAACTATGGTCGCGAACATAATTATAAGGGTATCACACCCGTGTACTTGTGACCATGATTACATTGATTGATGTTTGTTGTTATATGTTATGGTAGATACATGTTGATGATGGTTGTATGGTTAGAGAAGTGTTCTCTTAACCGTTTGGGCAGTGGTTATATGTTGAGGTGTAGGTGGTAAGATTCCATCCTACATATCATACCATGATACCTCAATTATCGGTTGGTACTAATGTGGTGACGATTAAGTTGATTCGTTTGCTAGATTCTCTGTTTGCATACCTAATTCTCTGGATGGCATTCCTATTTGTACCATGATGGTACAGATGCCATATCCTTCCTATTTCGGTTTCGTGATTGATATTAGTCATTCGGATTTCTTTTCATTGGGAATTGGTACGTTTCTTTGGTTATTCCATGCATTCATTCCTCGAATGAATGTTATACTATTCTTTGAGTCCTGTTGGTTCGTGATAAGTTGGTACGGATTTTAATCTCTCCTTTACACACCAATTGGTTTTCGTGACATGTTGTGTGATCTGATAGTATCGATGATTTTCTATGATTTTCTATGATCTTTATCAAATGTCAAGTTTTCTTTTAGTATACTTACCTAATCACAAAAAACGGGCGAAAACGTAAAAAAAGGCGAAAACGGATAAAAACATAAGAAAACAGACGAAAACATAAAAAAGCGGACGAAAACGTAAAAAAAAAGATGAAAATGTAAAAAAACGGACGAAAACATAAAAAAAGCGGACTAAAACGTAAAAAAGTAGTTGAAAACGTAAAAAATGGACGAAAACATAAAAAAGCGGTCGAAAACGTAAAAAAAATGACTAAGGGTGCAAATACAGTTAACCTAGAGGACTAACTGTGTAAATATTTTCTATCTCGTTAGGAGATAACGGATAAATGATTTGCGCCGTTTGTCCTTATTTTAACGGAGGGATGTATATAGGTTAACTTTTACTAACGGAGTGATTTATATGTTGCAACTTTTTCGAGAGGGATGAATGGTACGAAATTGGGTAAACCACAAGGATGTATTTTGGAGTTTACTCTATAATTAATGCATTTTTTTGGGCATATATATCCTTCTGAAAATGCATAATTGCATATATATCCAAAGCATGCATAAAAACCATTATACTATGTGCATCAAAAACTTGTGCAAAGGATATATATACAAGTATTCATTTTGGGAGGGATATATATGCAATTCTTATTATTTAATTTAATTTTTTTTTTGGGTTTTTGTATTGTTTGTTTTGGTTGGAATAAGTTGCACTAAAAAATCAAATGTGAGACCTAACTACTTTCTTATTAAAAGTAAAATGATACCAAAAATTTATTTGTGCTTCTCCTGCACTCAAAAAAATCAAATTTGAGACCTTACTACTAGGCATAATTGCCCTAAGTTTACTTTTGATAAAAAAAATTGTAATCTATTGATACATAAAAAAAAGTGTCACCAAAAGTAAAGAAAGTGTCATTAAAAGTAAAATGGTGTCACCTGTCACTAAAAATTTTTGTGCTTCTCCTACACTTAAAAACATGTAGGTAAAAGTCTATTTATGGTGACACAAAAAAAGTGTGAGTACATAGTTTTCGCCTTTTGTGAACATTTTGTCAAAAAAGTGTAACTAAATCTCAAAATTTTAGGCTTTTGCTCACATTTTTTATAAAGTGTCACTAAAAGGTTAGATTTAGTGTCACTTGAATGTTAGATTTAGTGACACTTTTTTGTATCATTAGAACCGGAAGTCGATCTTGATGTACCTCTGTCACCAAAAGTCGATCTTGTTGACTACGGAAGCTTCGTTCGTGGAAAAATGATAAGAGTAGAGTCTTCCTATATAGTCAACGAAGTGTTGGTTTACTAATCTATTAAAGAGGAGTTAATTCGGTTGCAAGGACAAGTTGATTCAAAGAATATGACCACTGATTTTAATCGAAACATGATGCTACTCCCTTATATTACCTTTCTTTTTCTAATGCTAACAACTTCTAATTTGAGACTATCAGTCAAACTGATCTGCTAAAATCACGGTTGTCACACCGCCCCTTATTTTCTTTTTTCTTCTCGATGAGAGGCTTCCCAACAGCACTGGTTTGTCAACCTGCATGGTCTTAGTAATTATTGTGGGATCCACTTTTATAAAAAAGACAAAAAAAAAAATAAAAAAAAAATTAAAAAACTAGCTTTAAAATGATGATTGGAAGATAGATGGTCCGCCAAAAATAAAGTTCACTTCAAAAACCCACCAATTTGGTGTGGATTTGTGAAATGACGGATCTAATGGCGTTGAACCCAATTTCTAAACCAAAACAATATACCAAACAATAATGTTTTCTTTCAACCATTTTCTTTAAGTCTAAAGGTGGATACCAAACACCCCTTGTAAACCTCATGCTTTTACTAAAAGTTTTTCATTCTCTCACAATCTTATTTTATTATATTTCTTGATTCATACCAAAGCAATAAAAAGACTTTGCCATTGTAGGTGTGGGTTGCAAAAGACTTTTTCTTGTAATTTATAAGTTATTAAATACTAAAAGTATTTCACAACTTGAGCATTGTGGATGCTATAAGAGATTGCCATTACAGCATCAAATAGTTGCCTACTATTTGCTTTTGGTGATTTTCTTTTCGAGACCATTACGAGCAACCTTCTTCTACCAAATAAGTGAAAAACCATGCAGTAATTAATTTCTTACCCGCCCCTTCCCTATTATCTCTACAAAAATATACCTAGTTAGATTTGGTTTTGCAATAAAAAAAGTCATTCATGGTCATTTTTTCGGCCAAACTTTTTTACTCCAATATCAGGTTTTTCTGTATCATCCTCATCTTTTCTTAACAGGTAATGCACACTTCTCTCTTAAAATTTTTTAGATTTGACTTGCTCAAATTTCTTTATGTGATAATTTTAAGCTTGATCTCTTTAACCTTGCTGTCCTTGCATTTCAAAGAAAAGTGTTATTAATGACGTATTTTATCTTTGCAGAAAGAAGATGATGATCATATTTTGTGAGAAAAAAAAACAATTATATTTAAATTTTTACTTCATCCAAAAAAAGTAGTAGTATTGATGCAACTACTTTATTGCACTACCTCATGCAATGGAGCAAAATTGAGAGGAAGAATGTGGCTGTATCAAGTTCTCCAACAGTTAGAATTTTGTATTTTGATTTTCGTTTTTATTGTTTTTTGTTTTTTTTTTTTTTTGCTTGATCTTACGAAGGACAATGAGTAGATGGACGCTGGTTAACATACGAGGCTACGAGCAGCAGATTCCAAGCACTATCAGTTAGATTTGTTAGTTTTGTCAATTATAAGTATAAAGCTTCCCGCGCTTCGTTGCAGCCATGAGTCATCCATTCGTCTCTACGGTAGATTAATCATATAAGTATTTGTTGAAATGTTTAAGTTTCTAATACTTTTCAAGTATTCATCATCTTTACACATAGCAAATAAAAATTAAATCTTCTTGGCTTATATGTCCAAAATAAATAGTAAGTCTAGTGATTAATGTTTCAATAAAAGATACATTAAATAAAGGATACATAAAAAATAATGATACATTAAAAAAAATACAATTTAGTAATTAATGTTTCCTAAATACTCTACCATATTGTGTCAAATTTCGTCGTGCATAGTCCAAATATTAGTATGGCAAAATTCGTCCCTAACAATTAATTACTCCAGCCGAACATAATCACAAATTCTAGCCCATTTCAATGTTTATTAACTTGATTTCAATAGTTGCATAAAACTTACAATCCTAAATTTTAATAAAAATACAATACAATGAAGAAATATATAAAAAGAAAGCTAAAGTATATACAGTACATACTAATCAAATGGGAAGTGATTGACACACTCACAAAATTTATTGGCACACTCAATAGTACAAGCAGTTAAAGCAGATTTTACATAAAGTACAACTGTCTAATGCGTTAAATGGAGTGTGCCAATAAATTTTGAGAGTGCAAATCATTACTCTAATCAAATGAAACTTTTAACTTTTTGTACTCATTCCCAATGCTACATACAACTATTAATCAAATGAAACTTTTGACTTTTTTTACTCATTTCTAAATCCTAATGCTTCCACACCTCTTCACTTCTTTTCCTCTTCCTAGTTCCTGTTCCATCTTCACTTTTCTTTTCATGTTTTCTGAACAAAAAAACCACTAGATGGTTCCTTTCCTAGTGTCCTACTTCTTTTCGTGTTAAAAAAGGGAGAAAAAAAAAAAAAAAAAAAAAAAAAAAAGGAAAACACGTGGCACCGAGACCATTTGGGTTGGACGTGACGGCTCAGGAAGCGAAAACGCGAGGCCCGGTGTGGTTGTGACGTACTCAGGGTGGCGTTTTGAGGGAAATGTGAGGCTTGGTGCAAGGTACCCGACCCTCTAACAATACATATAATGTTCTCCATGTTTACGCAAAATACTAAATAAAAACTGATAAAAAAAAGTGTCTTGCAAAAAGATATGTTAGAGAAGGTTTACACTCATGAGATGAGATCCATGCAAAACATGTATGCTTTAAAAAACAAATAAGTCAATCTCAACCATCAATCCACCTTTCATCTAATGGCTAAGATCAAACCAAACAAAGGGAGGGCAAAATTGGCATTTTAGCTCATATAATATAAAAACTCACTTTCCACCTTTTTTTCAAAAACAACAGATCTTGCAATAAGAAAAATACACCATCGCGACGAGAATTAAATCATCTTTCTATAGATATGCATTGTTATATACTTTCGACGAACTTTTTTTTCAAAATTTCCGTCCAGAAAAATCCCACGGGATTCGTAAAAAAATCCCATGGGATTCGTAAAAAGAAATTTTTTTTTTTTTCAAAATTTACGTCCAGAAAAATCCCACAGGATTCGTAAAAAATCCCATGGGATTCGTAAAAAGACATTTTTTTTTTAATTTTCGTCTAGAAGATTTGTAAAAAATTTGTATAACGACGAATTTCTTTTTTCAAAATTTCCGTCCAGAAAAATCCCACGGGATTCGTAAAAAAATCCATGGAATTCTGATAAGGAGAAATTTGTTACGCTTTTAGGGGGTCATTTAAGCCCTAAATCGTGATATCATGATCAATTATTACCTCAAATCGTTTCTTTTGTCAATTTAGGTACTTNTGTATAACGACGAATTTCTTTTTTCAAAATTTCCGTCCAGAAAAATCCCACGGGATTCGTAAAAAAATCCATGGAATTCTGATAAGGAGAAATTTGTTACGCTTTTAGGGGGTCATTTAAGCCCTAAATCGTGATATCATGATCAATTATTACCTCAAATCGTTTCTTTTGTCAATTTAGGTACTTTGGAGAAGAATTCTAGAAAATGAAGCATTTTGGACGTTTTTGGAGCAAAAAGTGAAGAAAACGACAAAGTCAAGAATTCAAGCTGGAAACAGTACCTGACGGCGTCAAAGGTTACAAGGTGACGCCGTCACATGTTGATCAAGAGGTGGATAATCACTTTACACTTGACGCACCAGAAAGAATTTTGAAGAATTACACGTGACGGCGTCAAGTTATAAAACGCCCAGGCCGTCACGTGTTAACTTAATGAGAGACGGCCCAGAGCTTATTTGAACCAGACGGCGTCAAGAGTAGATCTAGGCAATCCGAGGCGATGCATGGCGGTGACTTGACGGCGTCACGACCCAAAAGGTGACGCCGTCAGATTGTAACTTCTATATATATTTTTGGATTTTTCATTCATTAGGAGAGGAACTTTTGGTGTAACACACACATAAACCCTAGCTCGAATTTCAGACCTTTTCCAAGGGTTTCATACCCTTTCTTTGCCCATGTTTAATTGAAGATAAGTTATCCTTTAATCATTCAATATGTCTATGTGTTGTTTGATTATCTTGTATGCTTTTCTTTCTATTAACATGCTAGCTTAGGTTTATTTGTGTTTGCTTAG
>LBNU01014380.1:20422-41402 GCA_014162995.1 Artemisia annua | reverse complement strand
ATTCATTTCATGCGGTTCGATGAGATTCCTAAGTTTTGTGATGTCACACTTCAATGAGTTCGTAATGGGCTAGCAGAAAGGTTGGAGGATGAAAAGAAAAGGTTGAAAGAGGAAAGACAAACAAGATGGAAAGCTAATGGACGCCGAATGATCAGAAACTTTGTCCATACGATTGAAGAAAGGCTATATCGACGACAACAGATCAGAAGGTTGGAAAGCTATATTGGTGTTCGACCATCGTTTCCGGTCTTGACATTTCGCCGACCTGATCCAAAGTTCACTGTCTTCGATGCTTAGCTCCGCTCCCATACTTCTGGTACAAAAATTTCAATATGATTATAATATTGTTTGATTTGTAATTACAAAGGCTTGTGCACACATAACAGTGTACAACCCGCACTTTGTAATGAAAGGACCCTGTGGTACGCATCAGTGCCACAATCCTAATATAAGGAGCGAAAGCTTCTTACTTTTGAGTAGATTTAATCAAACCTTTCAGTATTTTTCAAATCTGCTCAAAAGACAAGTATTACACCTCAATAAGTAATCACTTGTTGAGGGGGAGTACTTGAATCAAAACATCGTTCTTAAATCTTCAAATCTTGTTGATAGATCCCCATAAGACTCAAAAAGGCATATTTTAATCAAAACCGTTTACAAAAACAACATTTGATATGCTATTTTTGAGGGGGAGAAAAAGAAAGTGATTAAAATATGATGTCAAAAAGTCTCATCTCGTACGAGCTCGACTCAAAATTGACCCACGAATTGACGAAACAACAAATGTCTGAATTCGAAAGGATTTATCCGAGTAGAAAGTACCGTTTCGAGAAACTCTTTCTAGTTGTTTACTTTGACGGGTCTAACTTCCTTTTAGGAATGTTAACAACATCAAGTTAGTTATTAGGGCTAGTTATCACCTAAAAGCTGATAATGCATCCCTTTAACTAAGCAACGTAAACGTGTCCCTCGGGTACATGACTATTAAGAGTGGATCAATTCAAAAAAGTGCCAACTCTTTCCACATATGCAAATTTCTGAAAATTATCAAGAGCATATGTTGAGGGGGAGTATTTCATATAAAATCCAAAACCTCAAAGTGTTAACAAAAGGTTTTACACTCTTACACACTTTGAGAGATTTTCAATGATTTGGTTTAAAGGCATCAATAGGATAGTTATGGAGTTACAAGGTGACTAAGGATAGGAAAAACCGTCCTATGATCCGCCTAAACCGGAGGGATCTACCCAAGGACATCACCAATAGTTAGAAATTAGAAGTCCTTAGGTATGATATAACAAAAGGAGAAAAGAATGAAAGGAGAAAGAAGGGGTTGAAGAATTAAAAAGAAAATGAATGAAAAGGGTGAAAAGAAATAGCCCTCCATTTTATCAACCATAGGTCAGACACCGGGTTCAATTCATATGCTACTGGTCGTTGCTAAGGCGACACCGGTATTGAAGATAAAAGACGTCATGGACCCAGTGACGCAATGCACCTAAACCTTCTTAGCCACTCAGGCATCTCTCAAAAGATGTTTGTTTCATTCTCACGGGGAACCAGTGTAATCTATCGATCGTCTATTAGAGATGGTTGATATTGAAACAGGAGGCCCTCTGCTCCATGCCTCCGCATAGGAAACCAAATGTGCACTTATCGAGTCTAGAGCCACGAGATAACATAAAAGATCTCTTAGGAACACAAAAATCTTCTACACTAAGTGTCTTGCATCATTGGACACTAAGTGTAAATTATCGAGTCCTTCGCAGATCTTAGCAATCTGCCTTGAACGTTTATGAGGGATTTACTTAGGTATTTCTCGAATGATTGAACGGAAATCCTGCCAGGGTCAACATCAAACAGCCCTGACAGCAGGTCACTTCGGTGATTCCTTGTGGATTACGCTTAGTGTGTTCGATGGTTTCAAACGGTCTACAGTCGTGGGGTGATCTCCAGCGACTCACCTAATCGTGGGTGTGCGTATGCATGTCTGTGTAAGCCCTCTAGGGGGTATCCGATTAGGAACGGCCTTGGTAAGGATTAGAAGGAGTCTTCACACTATGCTGTTGACAAATTCTAACTCCAAACCTGTAAGTACCGGATGTTTTATTGCTAACTGTTTCATTTCAGGTACAACAACCATGCTGAACACCGGCTTCCACATGCTCATACTTACATCTCAGAAAGCTCTCATGAAAGATCGAAGCAACATGAATGCCAAAGGTAGATTCCATGCCAAAAGAATCTACAAAGTGATAAAGACAAACGATCTTAAGTGCAACACCGTCTAAAGAAGGATTCTACGTCAACACAAAGAATCTTCACATATGAAAAGAGAGCTCCTCACTTATGAAAGTTTCAACCGTCAAAGATGTATGAGCATGTCGGAATGATGCAGATCCACTGGAGTCAAAGAATGTGACGAATGGCAGATTACTACATCAGATTGATCACTATCACATCAACGACAAAGAACAATGAACACCCATTCTATCTGGGGAGATTGTTAAGAACTAAGAACGATGAATCATTTCTACATAATCATCTTTGAGGACGTCTAAAGCCATGAATGCCACAACAAAAGTCAAAGTACCAAGACGTCCAGCAACCTCAAATGACCGTGACTGAACATCACTTCTTCAACAACCGATCCTTAGGGGGAGATTGTTAGAACCTAAGTTTTCTACATTTTAGTCGAGTCTCGGTTATTTCATCATTTGTAATAGGTTGCTAAATTTATCCAAGTTACTTATCTAATGAATGTAAACGTGTGAAGTCCATCACACGTTCAATGGGCCTTAAAGCCCAACGTCTAGAATAAGGAAGGAGAAAGGGAGTGTTGCCCTAGCTCCTCTCCTATAAATAGGATACTCATGTTATCTTATTTCTTGTTGGTTATTTCAATACACTAAAGAAACTCTTGCACTTTTATTCTTCATATTTGTTATAATCAACCAAACTCTATTTCTCATCTAATTTCTACCAAATCTATACTTGTGCTTACAATATGGTGACCTAACATAATTTTTATAAATATAATTGATTTTTGATAACTATTTTGATCGTTTCACTACTCTCGTGCACAAGTTAGTTTACTTTCAGGATAAATGATGACTTTAGCATCGCCATGAAGATAACATTCTGAACCTAACTAGAGAATCATAGATGAAGTGATCAAATCTACGATAACTGGAAATTTGGAATAAACTGTAAAGGTAAGAGAACTCGATGCAGGTAACATTGAGTATCTCAATTTCTCTTGAATTGAAATTCCAGGTATCATTTATAGTAATTCACTTAAACTTAAGGAGAGTTCTCTTCAAATCCTCTCCCGAATTTTTAACAACAAAAGTAAATTATTTAAATCTGAATATTACATGTTCATGTCTGAAAAGAAATTTTTTTAAGAAACGGTTTACTAAAAAAATGAAAATTTGTGTACTAAACATTGATACAAACCTCTTTTCTTATAAATTACCTGAATGTAAAAACACCGAAATCCACAACGAAAGTTGTGATTTCCGTAAAAATTCTTCAGACATTAATCCATGTAATACATCATGTCCAAATTATAATCTCAATTTTGTAAACTTAAAACGATATTTATTTCTAACCATGGAGTAAATCATTATCCACTAAACGATGAGATTATAATCCATTATATAACGGTCATGCTAGCTGCTTTTATTTTGAATACATATATATATTAGGGATAAATAGTTGAATAGACCGGTTGCCCAACGGCTGGGCATTTTTAGGCCATTTTTTAAAAATTCTCATATTAGACCGGGCAACTTTTAGGATTGGGCAACTTCCATCATACTGAGACACGTGTCACGTATGTGTATTTTGGGCAACTATTTTTAATTGGGCAACCGTAAAAGGGCAACTGGTTTTTTTGGTCATTTCACACATTATACAGTATTTTTCCCATTGACTTTTAATTGGGCAACCGTAAAAGGGCAACTTGCATTTTTGCTGAATAATTCATCTAGCCAAACTGGAAGTTGCAGATTCCTCAAATTTAACTATTTATTGTGTACCAACTTTTTTTTACTTGTTTATATCAAACCAAACTGTGTGAGTTGTGCATTCTAAGTACAGCTTGTACCATTTGGAATCTATATACGTAGTTTGCCAGAGGTCTTTTTAGAGGTAGTTTCTCTACTGTCGGATAGAAGAATGATTCTCTACATCTTACCTCGCACACACCCCGCCCCTAGGGTATTGTCGTCGTCGTTGTAGTACATGTAATTTGTCTTTAATTCTTTATCATAGTAAATATCATGGATATCTGTAAACTAACTATATCACACCACAATGTGTGCTACACATTCTTAATATTCCAAGTGCAATTTAAGTATATTTTGTCATCACTTGCTTAGTAGAGTAAATAAGACTTCAAAAAGTTGCAAGAACTTCCAAAAGAAACTTGATACTCCGCAGTTTCCAAGTCTTCTAAGTCATCAATTTCCACAAAGACAATAAAGCAAGACTGGGTTTTATTGACTTTCAAAAGGCAAACACTATTTTCAAACATTTTAAGTTAATAATTTCAAAAGACGACTCCAGCCACAACTTAGAGCTTCGACTTTCTAAAGTTAGACCATACCATAGCTCTAGAAGTCTAAAGGGACACGTTTCCGATGTTATTTACATAATTATGAGAAAATTTTCTAGACTTCTTTTAGCTTCTGAAAAAACCCCATATCTTTTGAGCTAGACTCTTAGGAGTTGGGGGCATGAATTCGTCTACATTCTCAGCTCCTATTTCTTTAAATGCTCCTATAAGAGTCTTCATATAGCCTTCCACATTGCTCTTGAACCACCATGAACCAGCCTCCTCTCCAGAATCAATAGCACAGCCGACTTTAACGCCTTTTGTATAAGCTTTACATGTTGTCAGAATAGCACGTGCATGATCACGAAAATATCCAATTACCAAGTCCTCAAAATGCTGCATGCAAACAAATTAGGGATCAAAAAGCCATTCATGAAGGTTTACAGGTTAAGACAAAGCTATGACATTTTTTTTAAGATGGCAATTTTGACCCATTTACTTGTGATGGGTTGATTCAGTTTTTGTTTTCTCTCTAACGGTTCAGCTCGCACAAAAACCCAGTTTTGACCCATTTACCCAACAACCCATTATGCATTACCATTACAAAACAATGTCTCGGTACGCATTGCTATAACAATTTGTTATAAACCCCTAAAATTAATAAAATGCTACTTGGTGCCAGAAGGGCATATGCAATCCACAATTCCACACTGTAAATTAACGATATCATCATGCAGGTAGCTATTGCAATCATACCTTGGGTGGTTTCCTCATTGTGTAAACCATAGTTTTCAAAGAGTAAACTAACGTCTGCTCACTGTATTGCAATGATTTCTTTTCTCCATGGTTGGAGCCACTCGAATCTGCATATCCGGGTTCATTGAAATAGGGCTTTTCATTCAAAATCATACCCTGTATAGACACCAAAACTTGAAGCATGGTTGAAGAACCGGGTACCCATTGCTCATTCTTAGCACCACTCCAAGTGTTTAAAAGGCTCAAACAAAATTTTCCACTGTTATAGAGATTTGGATTTATACGTAGTCCACCAGAGTGATAGTGAACTTTCTGAAATAATCGTTTAGTAACAGTTATTAGCATACCACATTAAATTATAGATTTTGTTGTACAAGAGATGGCTTTGTGTTTTGTTTGGGTCATTTTGTAACCAGATTGAAAAATGATATTTATATAAAAAACTGTTAAATTTGTGTATAGTTATGTTATATCTATATATATTTGTTTTTGAACGATAAGTTATATCTATATATAATGATAAAATTTGTATACACAAAACTAAGATTACAGATAACAAAATGACCCAAACGGGGCACAAAACCATCTTTTAGTGACTCGAATGTAAAAATATAGTACAATGACTAAACTGAACAGTTGAAAAAGTATTTTATTGTTTTATACATATAAGTATGAATTAAATCAAAGGAAAAAGTGTAAGAACAAGGAAGCATATGATTTCTTTTACCTCTTGAGATGCAGAGATATCATGTTTCTGAACGGAAGTAATTTCACTTGAGATTTTATGAGCGGAATTGGGTTGAATCACAACGTCTTCCTTAAACAGCCATTTACATGAAATAAGTGCTGAAACAGGAAGCCGTTATCATTCAGTTAAATTTAAACACTCATCTACATGTTACACGCAACAATTAAATAGCATGTGAAAAAGTTAGTTCGCTTACCATAATCGATAGGATCGCTCAAGCTAGTATCAGCAGCAACCTTTCTTCAGGTGAGCGCTACTTCTAGCTGCTATATATTTATGTTTATAATTTACAAGAACGATTGCCAGACAAACCAATCTGATCCAATTCAAACCGCAGTAGAAGTACTCATTCTGATCCATAATCTGATTCGCCAACCTTAGCACCCTACTTAAGCACAATTTGCTAGGGTTATTAGTTTTTTAAGTTTGTTAAGCGAGTAAATTTAGATTGAACTTAGCTAAGGTTAATAAGATAAACTCAGATGGTAAATTTCAAGAATTTAGCGAAGAAAATAAATCTTTTATAGTCAGGGCGAAAACTCTTAGTCATCGCAGCAAGGTCACAAAAAATTCATTTGCTCAATTTTCACCCATACGACATCCAATTCATACCGATACAACAAAATATCTTCTACACAGATATTAAAAGAGTAAAAACAACACACACAAAAAAATTTTATCTGAAGTAACCTTAATAACATTCTTTTGCAGCTCAAATAAGCAGCCTCATAAAACAAAAAAGTGAGTTTGACCTTTCCCTGAATCAAATAAGCTAATAAGACGTTAAAATAAGCTAATCCAAACCCCCCCACCAAAATCAAAAAAACCCGAATAAACACTAAAAATAAGAGTTTTTAAGCACACTAACCTTTAATCTGCGAATCGAGTCTGAAATCATATATGAAAATTGTAGGTAAACAACAAAACCTAACACATATTCATAAAAAGGTATCAGTAAATTTACCAACAAAAAGTTTGGATATACCTGAAGAAGAAGATGAGGCGGTTTCAACACTGTAGAAGAATCAAGAAGCCGAAGAAGATAAAGGATCGAAGCTTATTATAATCATATATAATATTATTGTTTATATACACTCGTTCAAATAACAATATTTTATGCGTCCTTGGACTCCGGTCCATTGCTAAATGTTATATAGAGTTAATTATAAAAGGCAGACATACAGGCGGAGCATGAGGATAGTTGTTGGGAAAGCACACATTGAAGAAAAAAAGACCATCATGATATGGAGTCCCTTCTGCTCCAATTATGACGGCTCTTAACAGATCCATCCTTGGGTTGGGCTGGTGATGGTGTCGTCATGATTTGATCGGAATTTGGGATTTGGGGTTTTTTTTAGGGTTTCTGAGAATGGGGGAGATGTGAGGGTGGGATTGGGTATATAAAGTAGGGATAAATAGTTAAAGTTTATTATTTTAATCCATGTGAAATGACCAAAGTACCCATTTGCTCAAGTATTAGTTGCCCAAAATACGATGGTTGCCCAAAATACAATACGATACATTTACCTCGTACCAACAGTGGTGGTCGGACACGTGTCATCCAGTTGTTGGCTATACAATAGTTGCCCAGAGCATCCAATTCTAAATTGAGAATTTTAAAAATCAGCCTAGAAATGCTTAAACATTGGTTGCCCGGTCTATTTTGGTAATTATCCCTATATATTATGGTATGCCGTTTAATCCCAAGATTTAGCATAAGGAAAAGTGTTGCGGAGGCCAAGGTACGTTCCCTATTTAAATTTTAATCAATAGCACAACCATACAGCACGTCCAATTAATCTAAGTGCCGTATCTGCGACCAATTATGATACATTGACCAGTCAACAATTTTAGATAAATACGGTGCATCGCATATCTGCGATGCGGCGCATCGTTTTTACCTTATAAATAAGAACGAGATACGTCGGATTTTTACTTTTACCCCTAATTACACACGCAGTAAAAACACACACTCAAACCTAATTACTTCCTAATCTTGATTAAACCCTTTAATCTGAATTCGAGATCAATTTCTAACAAGCCATAAGGTAATTACCCGATTAATTTTATTTAATTTTACAAATTTTAATTTTATAAATTAGGGTTTATGCTAGATTATCAATTTAGATAAAAATGGGGCTTGGGGATTCGATTAGGAGGTGATTATTATGATTTCGCCTAAGTCAATTTTGGATTAAGCATTACATTGTTAACCTAATTTGATTCGAGTAGAAATTAGGGTTGGGGTGTTTGTTTTTGAATTTTAGGGGGAAAATGGTTTATTTGGTGAATGGTTAAATATAAATTTTATAGGATAGGTAAAAATTAAGACCGTAATGTTGAATGGAAGATTACGTCACGGGGTCGGAACTTTGGAAAACGTGCCCAGCCCTTTTTCTTTTATACTGATTTGACATAAGATGCGGCGCATTTAGGATTGATGATACGGCGTAACAAAATATTTTTAACAAATTTGCTTTAACCTCAGTTGCGCCGTATTACATAATTAGATGCGACGCATGACAGATGCGCCGAACTTTATTTTTATCATACGACGCATCAATTAACGCTGTTACATGCTCCATATCTATTATTTCACGCGGCGTATTACAAATACGACGCATTGATACTAGTAATGCGCCGTATCGCCTGACTGACAGAACACTAATTATTTCTCTTTTCTTTTTCAGAATGGAACCGCCTGTTGCGGCTAGTAGACATCCATGGTTACGATTTGAGTTGATGGGGTTGACTCAGGGGGCTGAGGATGACTACATGACGAGACTCAGGAGATTTTATCACAGGAGGGTATTTAGTGTACCAGTTCTTGATTTTGAGGGTGTTGGGCATGTAGATGGTGGTAACGCAGCAAGTAGGTTGCGTACTAGGATGGAGATGGTACACAGTGACGCTGAGGGTCAGGTTTTATTCAGATCGTATGCTTGGGAGAGGTTGTTTAGGATTGAGGAGCTGTTGGTGAAGGTATTGATGCTTGAGTTTTTCAGTATAGTGCAGTATAGAGAGGGTGATCTGGGGCTCGATACTATTGATACCTTGGTAGTTTGGTTGGGTGATGCTGATCGCAGGTTGTCTATGAGGCAGTTTATCTCGATTTTAGGGTTACACACTACTGAGGAGATGGAATCCCCCAGTTTTGCCACCTATTGGGCTGAGAGTTTACGGGTTGTTCCGGATCGTGCGTCGTTAGGAGACTATTGGACTAGGATTTCATCCGGAGGTGACTCGACCACCACTACCCCCTCATACACATTGATCCGAGAGCCCATGAGGAGACTTTGTCACCGTCTGATTGCCCTCACTATCACTGGCAGGGGTCAGTCGCCTGAGAAGGTGACTACTTTAGATCTTTTTCTCCTACGTAGCATGGACGAGGGACCTGTGGTGAATGTCCCTCACTTCTTGGCACATTACTTTCATAGGATAGCTTCAAGTAGAGATGGGAGGAGTCAGATGACTGGTGGACACTTTGTTTCTCGTCTGGCTAGACATTTTGAAGTTCTTGGAGATGATGACCCTGTAGAGTTTCAGGTTGATGTAGCTAGGTTACCGGTGATGGATACGGACTATCTGGTGAACAGGCTAGGGATCTGTGAGATGCTGATGGGGGGATGCATTTGGGTACCGTTGGGACCGGTTAGGCAGGCTGAGCCGGAGCAGCAGGGTCCCGATGCATCAGGTGCTGCTCCAGCTCAGGAGGGTCCTCATGCACCACCACCACCTGCTCCGTGTACTATGGGTCATAGAGTAGATAGAGTTGAGGAGGAGCTGAGGGCTTTGAGAGGTGCGGTCGACGGTGCGAGGGCTGATGTTGCTGAGATTAGGAAGGATATCGGTTGGTTAGTTGGGAGCCTTAGTCAGATCCTAGTAAATGATGGGATCGACCATCGTCGTCCTAATGGTACCTTAGTTAGAGGCATGAGGAGATACTCTAGGCTACCAACACGCAGAGTCAGACCTAGGACAGATGACGCTAGCACCTCGGGGACCCACTCAGCTGATGGAGATGACTCCCCACATCCTTGATTTTATATGGACATGGTTCCTCGTACATTATTATTCTTTTGGGATTGTACTAAATATTACTATCATGTTTATATTTAATGTTTCAGTTTATGTTTCTAATAATGTTTGATTGAAACTGGCATTAAGTTCAGCATGAGTGACCAAGAGAGCCCGAGAGATAAGCCAAGGATAATGTCATATTTACAGCAGACTGTTAACGGTCTGTTGGTAAACACATGCGCCGCATCTAGTAACACAGGTGCGACGCATCGTATCCTGTATAATATTTTATTTTGTATTAATTCCAGGCTCGATACGGCGCATCTTCTTCCATAAGATGCGGCGTATTGACTGACCTGATGATTTACAATTTTATTTTTTTTAGGTTTTATTTTCACTAACTACTAATGTATTATGCAATTTTGAACCTTCTTAACTCAGGTGTGTTAAAGTCTAGGCGGTATTATAGATTCCTGAACTTTTTGTGGAAACATCATTCATGATGCTTAAACGTTCTAATCCATAAGAAAGTTGATCTTTGCTCGTAAACGCATAATGGAGGATCATTCCGAGCAAATATCAGGGAAGTTTTTCTGTTCTAATTCTTTTATTTTCCAGTTTTTAAACCTTTAAAACAAACAACGAGGACGTTGTTTAACTTAAGTGGGGGGATGGAGAATTAGAACACTTACTTGTCCAAACTTTTTCAAAATATGCTTAAAATGCACTTAATATATCAAAATTTAAAAATTTTTAGCATGTTTTTGTTAAGTCTAAATTACATGGCCGTACATATAACATTACTTTTTGCCTATAATCAAAAACTTTAGTGTGCTGGTGACTTGTAAACTTTAGAACTTGGCTTGTATACTATTCGAGACCACCATAATGAGTATTATCGATATAATTGGAGTGACTTGTCTAACTTGGTAAAATTCTAGGATTACACCCAAAAAAACCTTTATATGTTATGTGATATTAACTAACTACACTGGTTAGTTAACCCCTTTTGTTACTCTCGTTTTTTTTATAACCATGGTTTCCGACCTTTTTGGCCGACTAATCCACGAGATTTGAACCCACCGCCACACAGACTCAAATCAGGTGAAGCCCTCCCTTTTCAGGAGGTTGGCGTGGCCACTTAAGGTTGTTTTCACCAAGCAGGAATTGAACTTGAGACCTCACACATTTTAGAGCGATAGTCACAAGCCCTGTTACTCTCATTTTTAGAGTAAGATACCCCTAGAAAAACCCTCAGAGCCATTCCTTTCGTTTCTTACACCTTTGTTAAAATGTTTCGTTACACCTTTACACCTTAGCCTACCCTGTAGATTGAAATCCGTGGTTAGTTACTTTAGGCAAAATGTGTTTCCTTACATTACCTGTATTCGCGTGCGTAATTCATTATCTTTGGTTAGGTCGGGAAATTGCACAATGCAATTGGAGTGAAAGTACATATTGTATATTTTTAGTCTATTTTTCGTGTGTTTACTACTTTCACTATTACAGTTATTTCTGAAAGTTATGAAAAGTATGGAAAAATTATCCGGAAAAATCGTGATAGAAAAAGTTGTGAAATTTTACACATTCAAATAAAAAAAAATCGAAAAAATAGAAAAGAAAAAGAAAGAAGAAAAAGTTGGAAGTTTGTTTTAACCAACTTATGTAAAGTTTTGTAAAGTGGAAGATATCACCACTATTTGTTGTTGTATACTATATTTATGATTGAATGGGAGTTGGCCGTTACGGGAACGCCAACTAAGGTTATTTTTGTTTAAGATTTTATTCAGTATAATTCGTGTCGACCTAAAGCGTGAGTTATTCAATGATATGAGTCTTATTCATGGGATTGTTGGGAAAGTAATTAACCACACTTAGGATTTTAATTTATTTGTTTTGTTCATTTTTATTTTACACCAATTTATATCCCAAATATTATCCATACCCTATATCATTCTTCATCCGAACCTTTGATTTATTGAGATTAGGGATTTGAGCAATCTTAAGTATCGTAGTCGTGGATTCGGCTATGTATTTATGATTTTGTCGCCCTTTTTGATATAATATTATTGGTAAAGATTACTTAGTCCTATCTTTAGCCTATTCGAGTTAAGGAATTGAGCAATTGCGAGTATCGTGGTCATGGATTCGATCATGTATTCGTGATTTTGTCGCCTTTTTTGGAATATGAGATCGATAGAGATTAAAAAGGAAGATCAACCCTTAACCAACTAACCCATTTTACCGCTTTAGACTTGTTACTCCTTGGCTTTAGTGGGGAAGATGCGTATACTTGTCAAGCTTATGATAGAATATTCGTCACAACTAGCAACTAAACAATTTAGAATTGTTTCATATCGAAAAATTATTTTGTTTCTACTTCGTTAAGTGGTTGGTTGTGTGATTATGATAAAACGAATACGTGCTTAACTATTAAAAACAAGTCCTAATACGTTTTAGGATACATTTTCATAAAATTAAATCTAAAGGTTTACTTGGGGACAAGTAAAGTTCAAGTGGGGGGATATTTGATGAACTCAAATAAGTACATTTTATTATCATCATTTATCCTATTTATTTAACTTGTTTTACTCTATTATGTATGAGAATCGGTGCTTTAATGTTTTGATTCTCAGGTAAAAATAGGTAAAAGGTGAAACTTGGCTATTTTGGACTAATTACGGAGCAAAATGAGCAAGATGTCAAAAGTCTACTGAAACCCAGAAGATGCGCCGTATCTAACTCAATAGATACGCCGCAATATCATACTTAGATGAATTCGAAGACCATTGCTTGACTTTGAATAAAGCGCCGCATGGAATTCTACCATGCGCCGCATATGAAACTTTGGTCAAAGAAGAAGATCAAGCTCGTTCTACTCCAGATACGCCGCATCACACAATTGACATACGGCGTATCACTATCAAGACTTCACCAGAAACAATCCAAGACAACTGAAGGACATGCGCCGCATAAAGATTCAAGTTACGCCGCATCTAAAGGCGGTGTACGGATATTCCAGAATATAATAAGCTTGGACCCCACGCGAAGTTAAGTCAATGCGCCGCATCTAATCATTACATGCGCCGCATCGAACCCTCAGACAGAAACTATAAATACCCCAAGACCAAGACGAATTTGGTGTGCACCATAACCCTAAGGAGGCGAATTCAGACGAACAAGCAACACAAGACACACCCCAAACGAAGATCTTAGAGCTGTAAGAAGGTCCTGCATGTATTTAATTCATTAAGTAGTTTTGTTTTATTGTAATAGTAAGCTTTAATTCATCAGGATTGATGGCCGGTGGTTTGTGAGTACGCAAAATCAAATGCCCGCCTTAAAATTGCTTTCCCATCAATTAAAGTTTATATGTTTGATGTCTTTGGTGAACTTATATTAGTGCATTGATTACCTCTGTGTCTAGCTGAGCACTGCTTGGGCCGCCATACCCCTTCCTCGCCTATTTAATCCGATGTCTTTGGATAAGTAGGATACTCATAAGTAATCATTAAGGGTTTACTCGCCGATATAATGAAACCAACGAGTACGGGCTTATTTTATACACTTCATATAAAACTAGCAATAAAACACGTGACAAGCTACTTAATTATCAGGACAAGTCTTCTTATTGTCTCTACTATCTATCTGTGTACGTGTATGCTATTCGCTGATTTGTTCTCATTAGTATTTACTGTTTAATTAAATAACCAAACTTGTGCCAGTCTCTCAGGCTGAACCCCTTTCGTTAGATTAGACTATAAAGCTAACTTAGATATTAAAATACTGATTAGGATAACTAGATAATACGTTCCACTCTTAGAGATCGACACTCTGCTTACCATTATATACAAACTGACCGGGTACACTGCTCGTTAAGTGTGTGTGTTATTGATAAGTCGGCTAAATATAAATGTAAAACTTGAATAGGCATTAATACTGCTAAACCGCAACGACACATCACGCCCATCACAGATTCATGGAGTATATAAAATATGGGTTTAATTGAGACTTTACAATTCCGGATGAAAAACAAAATTTGCAAAATTTTCCAGAATTTTACACCTGACGTCATCAGCTTTTAATGGCTGACGCCGTCAGAGTGATCTGACAGAAGTTTTAAATTTTGTTTCCGGAAAATTCCCAGAAAAACCTATGCCTTACTTCCTGGAATTCCTGCAGAATATTCATTATGACTCGATACAAGCATTTGACTCGAACAAATACTAATATGTATGTTTATTTAATACAAGATTGGCAACGGTCGCCGCGTTGCAGGCGTGCCTGTTTATTTCGTCAAATGTTTTTTCCATACCAATGTATGAATCCTGTTTCTGTGAAATCTCACTATAGATCTTTACATGAGGATGTTTAGTCGTAGGCCCTTGTCAATGAACTCATTGGCAAAATTTCTAGCAGATTCTAGTGAGCTAATATGAAGCTCCATGATATCAATGGTAGAATTTGGGTAGCCCTTGATTATGGTTTCCTTGCAATTTGCAGCGGGTTCCAACTTCAGCGCTGCCCATACCAATATTGAAGCAAAATGGGTAAGTTGGTGACTTAAACTTTTTTGAATAAATTAATCGTCAAACCATGGACAGTGTTTAAACAATTTAGAAATTCTACCCAATATCCTAAGAAAGTCCCGTCGAACTCATGAAATTTAGTATCTCTACACAGCCCGACACCATAAGTTAAAAAAAGATCTAACTTGATCATAATATTGAATAATAATGAAATTACCCGCTGAGGTTGTTGAACTTTTTTACTCTTTTATTTTCCAACTGGGGAACGGCTCGAAATAGGGGGATCATTCCCTGTAACATGTAAATGCATGTATCGTCAGTAATCAGGTTTGCAACATGTTAGCACGCCAATTATATATCTTAAAGTATGAAAAGTAAGTGTAATGGTCTTTAAATCACTTACAACAGCAATCATACACCATCTGCAGTGAATGAGCTACGACTCATTGAACCTTTTGAAGTTTGATGACACCTGACCTAGAAGAGGATGGTCGAACCTAAAGTCGGTAAAACACACAATAACAGCAGTTTTAGAGAATTGATTTGGATAGTCGCCTAGATGAAGCATTGGATAAAATAGAGAATTGTCTTCATGTAATTACTCATATCAACTTGATATGATTCTACATGGTTGTGTACTGTAACATGTTTTGAGTATCACCGGGCTAGATAAGTACCTCAGCCCAAGGGAAATTCCCAACGGCTGCAAAAGCTAGTGTCACAGCGGAGTTCATGTGAGCGAGCAATAAAAACTTACCTAAACTATTCGGCTGTAATGAAGCAACCAATTTTGCATGGAATACTTACATAAAAGCACCTACCCATGTTCTGTAGCAGTTTCATTTGCCATTCCAATTTCCAACAGCAATAGGTAGCCATTCTAAAATATCCACAACTAATATTGCAACAGCTTTATAATGAACTACCTATTGCTATTGCAAAATGGATACCTTATAGATGGATAAGGTTTAGCTGCTGCAGTTTACCACTGGGCCAACATTGTACCTACAAAATGAGGAGTGTATGAGCGTATGAAAAGTGAAACAAAATTAATAACACTGGCTATACGCTTCTGTTAAAAATGACTCGACCTAACCGAAGGAGCAAATAGTCATTTAAACGGTAGGAAAGCCGTTTGTGTCATGTATTAAATTTTTTCAATCAATTACGAGGGAAATAAGGTCGTTAGTTGGGTATCTTGATAACGACGTTCTGAAAACGATCGTCTTGAATGTTAAACTTCTTGAAACTTAAGCAACCTAGCTAGATGATTATTTGCATTTGTTACCAATCTTAGACAAGATGGTATATATTAACTCTTAGGAATCATATGTCCTGGCTATTTCATTGAAACCCATGTCTATAGTAACTTTGAATTGATGTTACATTGTCTATTTGTAAATTCAATATCAATCTAGCAAAGAGTATTTACACCTTATTATGGCAGGATACTTATGTTCCACCAACTAGTACCCCCCCACAGGCACAATGGGCCACTTCATTAAATATTGAAAATTCCAAAAATTTCAAAGGAGAATATGGTGATTGAATCATAGTTTATGGCAGTTTCAGAAGTACAAGATTGGCAACGGTCGCCGCGTTGCAGGCGTGCCTGTTTATTTCGTCAAATGTTTTTTCCATACCAATGTATGAATCCTGTTTCTGTGAAATCTCACTATAGATCTTTACATGAGGATGTTTAGTCGTAGGCCCTTGTCAATGAACTCATTGGCAAAATTTCTAGCAGATTCTAGTGAGCTAATATGAAGCTCCATGATATCAATGGTAGAATTTGGGTAGCCCTTGATTATGGTTTCCTTGCAATTTGAAGCGGGTTCCAACTTCAGCGCTGCCCATACCAATATTGAAGCAAAATGGGTAAGTTGGTGACTTAAACTTTTTTGAATAAATTAATCGTCAAACCATGGACAGTGTTTAAACAATTTAGAAATTCTACCCAATATCCTAAGAAAGTCCCGTCGAACTCATGAAATTTAGTATCTCTTCACAGCCCGACACCATAAGTTAAAAAAAGATCTAACTTGATCATAATATTGAATAGTAATGAAATTACCCGCTGAGGTTGTTGAACTTGTTTACTCTTTTATTTTCCAACTGGGGAACGGCTCGAAACAGGGGGATCATTCCCTGTAACATGTAAATGCATGTATCGTCAGTAATCAGGTTTGCAACATGTTAGCACGCCAATTATGTATCTTAAAGTATGAAAAGTAAGTGTAATGGTCTTTAAATCACTTACAACAGCAATCATAGACCATCTGCAGTGAATGAGCTACGACTCATTGAACCTTTTGAAGTTTGATGACACCTGACCTAGAAGAGGTGGGTCGAACCTAAAGTCGGTAAAACATACAATAACATCAGTTCTAGAGAATTGATTTGGACAGTCGCCTAGATGAAGCATGGGATAAAATAGAGAATTGTCTTTATGTAATTACTCATATCAACTTGATATGATTCTACATGGTTGTGTACTGTAACATGTTTTGAGTATCACCGGGCTAGATAAGTACCTCAGCCCGAGGGAAATTCCCAACGGCTGCAAAAGCTAGTGTCACAGCAGAGTTCATGTGAGCGAGCAATAAAAACTTACCTAAACTATTCGGCTGTAATGAAGCAACCAATTTTGCATGGAATACTTACATAAAAGCACCTACCCATGTTCTGTAGCAGTTTCATTTGCCATTCCAATTTCCAACAGCAATAGGTAGCCATTCTATAATATCCACAACTAATATTGCAACAGCTTTATAATGAACTACCTATTGCTATTGCAAAATGGATACCTTATAGATGGATAAGGTTTAGCTGCTGCAGTTTACCACTGGGCCAACATTGTACCTACAAAATGAGGAGTGTATGAGTGTATGAAAAGTGAAACAGAATTAATAACACAGGCTATACGCTTCTGTCAGTGAAATGTTTGTTAATAGCGTAAACCCATTAAATTTTCAATAAGCAAATAAATTTTCTTCATACAACAACTGATGACCTGCAAATGTTGGAGAGAGAACTGTCACATCCATTTCCATTTCTATCATTTTGTGCGACACATAACTGCCTTGCAACCTTCTGTAATAACAACACATTTGAAAAAGTGAATATTTCAAACAAAAACGGTTATTCATTAAAAACAAAGGACGAAGGGCAACAGCTCTTATTTGAATTTCAGAAAATTATTTTTTCTAAAAGTTTCTAGAACGATTATGTAGACACATGATCTGGTAGTGTACCTTCTACAATCGAAGAGGAATGTTGTCAAGGGCCGTTTGTGCTTCTCACCTGACTTAATCGTAGCACAAAACAGCAACATCGCTTTAGCCAGATAAGTATATGAAAAAATTAAACCGTATTAGAGTAAATAAGAAATAACCGAACCAACCTTTTCTGGTTTAAGGTAGTCTGCCGATGTGGTTTGGTGTAGCAACAGGCCTCGTTCATTCAAAGACGCATCATTTATAACTTATATCCATAACTTACGATAGAAGGCCGGAGAACATTCATTCAAATGACATATGTCATTGTCTTCCATCTCGCACAACAATTCATCAGCTGTAAAAGACAACATAAAAACAGTGTGTTAAGGTCGATTTATTTTTTGAAGAAAAGATGCAATGATAACCAAAGAGAAAGGCATCTAACATACATAAGAGATCTTTATCACTGTATTAAAATAGGTTACGTTTTCCTTTACCAGCTTTTGTTGGAGTTATGGGCCCACGGGCATCGATATGGTCTGAAGTAAAATCACATGTATGTTGTATCTCTGGTTTCGTCGCATGACCTGAAAGCAAAAAAAAAAAAATTGTAAGAAACGACACAATCAACCATTGGCAACCAATCTTAAAAATAAAAAAGAAGAAAAACAGCATTTTTCTAAAACTCATAACAACTGTGCATAGGTTGTTAGAAATAATCTTATAAAGGCCATAATTTTTTTAAAGAACTAATAAGTTCATCAAATTGCCTTTTCAAGCTCCTTGGAATACATCACCTACAAATATTTTAAAAAAAAGGAGAAAAACCAAAAACAAAAAAAAGAAAGTAACATATGAAGCTTTGCTCACCCAAGGACAACGTACGACTGCCGCATCTTGACTGCATTCCTCGCCGTAGTGCATTTTCCTGTTCCTCTCATTATTTTTGCAATTACTCTATTAGCTCTCCGAATCCTTCACCATTTTCACTTTCAATTTTTGTTTATCAAGAGCCTACGAAAAAGCATCAGTTACTTGCGTTCTGAATCACAAAAATTGTCGCGCGACCCAAAAAAGTGCATTTATACATGACAATGTATCTATGTTAATTTTTATAAGCTTACATTACCACTTTCGTCCTCAGCCACCACTACATTAGCTTTGTAACAATTAGGTTTCTTTATCTACACTTTTGTCACAAAAAACTTATCAACATATTCGAGCCGCATATAGCAACCACTCACCCCAAAAGTTAATCCCAAACACCCTAAAAAATCATCACACACTATCATTCCACAAAACCCCCAAATTTTATAACAAAACCCTAATTGTAAGAAAACCCTAATTATAACAAAACCCAAAATTGAAAGCAAAGTGTATATGAAAATCAAAAAACTAAAATAGATAACTAACCTGAAACATACGATTTATAACACTCTTCTTTGAAATATTCATCCGTTTCATCTCCATCTTTAAGCTAATGAACTTGCCACATCCTTCGATCATCATCAACAGGAGCAGATACTTGTGGAACGAATGAAGGCTGCCATATCCTTCGATCATCATCAGTAGAAGTAGTGATTTGTGGAACGTTCTAGGTTGGCTAGATCTATGTTTCTGCGTTTATCTTATCATCATCATCAATATACGTAGCAGTGATAAACGTGGGTTTGTACAAATACGGGAACGGGCCAGAATAAAGTGGGCTTTGTGGGCTAATTTCGTGGGCTAGGTTTTGGCGGGAAAACATGCGCCAAAACGGTGTCGTATGCTATTGGGTTTAATATAAACCTTAATTGTTATGATTCATGTTCCATTTTGTTCTTATAAACAAATTTGGATTTCCCTTACACTTATCTTTTGCAAAATACCTTTATATGTAGTTAAGACGAAGTTAAAAACAAAATAGAGCATTTTCACAATTTAATTCGAAGCATGAATTCATAAATAATAAAAATAAAACGTACATACGGAAACAAATAAAGACAAACAAAAAAAAAACAAACAAGTAAAGCTTGGGTTGCCTCCCAAGAAGCGCTTTTCTTTATTAACGAGTCTTGTAGCTAGACTCAAAGTCACGTCCTTACGTGACTTCATCTCGTAATATGACGTATCCATTATAGATATAATCCTTGCTATCAGGATGGTGATGTCTCAATCGTTCGACATTCGCAGTAACTTCTCATCCTCTTTTGCTGCTCAAGGTTACTACCCCATTCCGACATAGGCTTTTGATTGTGAATGGTCCATACCACCAGGAATTTGGTTCATCGGGAGGTACTTTTATTTCTGAATGTCTTAGGAGCACCAAGTCCCCTTCTGTGAACTCTACCGGGCTCTTGGTCTGCTCCTTGCATTCTATCTCAACCTCCATAGAATTCTCATTTCTACCCTTACACTCTCCAATCTCAATTTCTTTGTAATTCTTAATCCTTGCCTCCCATGCAAGGATTTTTTCTCGAACATGACCATGAAGTATACAAAAGTCTGCTTCCCTTTTCTTCAGTAACATGCTTTCTCTTATATGACGTGGGATCGTCGGGAAGCTTATCGATTTATTACCCTTTCTAAGCAGGATGGTACTCTTTTCGTAGTTGATTCGTGCCCTATTTGTAGCGAGAAAGGGTGCCCCAAGAATTATTGGCATATTCTCATCATCTCTATCAATGATCACGAAGTCGACTGGATACATGAATCCGGCAACGTTGACTAACACGTCTTCTGCTATTCCTAACGGGTATTCGTAAGAGTGTTTTGCAAAAGAGAGTTTAATGTGGGTGGTGGATGGCGGTTCGTTGGTTAACTGAACATAAATGGACAGAGGCATCAAATTTACATCGGAACCTTGGTCAACCACTGCATCCAGATACTGGAGCTTTCCTATGCTACATGGTACTTCGAAAACCCCATATAACTCTTGCTTCATGACTATCTTCTGCCTCATGAGGCTCTCATACAATTGTCCCCCGGGTAACGTGTCAGATTCATCGTTAGTTTTTGTCTTTTTGGACCCCCTTTTGGATGGATGAGTACGTCGATAGTTTCTTACCCAACTGCTTATAGTCTCTTTGTTTATCTTGTGTTTCACATAGTGCCTTACTTCTTGTGATTTTGGTGGTTCTTCTATTGGGTGCTCATTAGAAGG
>LBNU01014380.1:0-20259 GCA_014162995.1 Artemisia annua | reverse complement strand
GTCCATGGAATGCACATCCGCTTTGCACCAACCGGATGGTGTCGGATCGCAAGGGAGACACATTGGCTCCTTGAGTGAGCTCAATGGTGTTTCGATAGCCTTGGTGGCTAGGACGGGAGTATTATCCTAAAGTGCGGGCTCTAGGAGGTTGGTTTGGTTGTGGTAGGTTTTGTTGTGGTGGGTTGTTGGGATCAAGGATATTACCACCTTCCATAATGGCGGATGGTAATGGTTACGAACAAAGAAACGAAGAAAAAAAAGATAGACTACAGAAAACCTAGAAAAATAAAATAAAAATCTCACTAGAAAGGAATCTAATGAGTAGACCTAAATAAAAATAAAATTCAACCTAAGCAATAACTATTCCCTGGCAGCGGCGCCAAAAACTAAATGCGTGGTTTTGCAACCTTGCAAGAGGTTTTACTTCTCAAGGGATCTTGAGAAGCTTGCAATCCCCACCAGGCAGTGTACCTGACCGATGTAGTATAGTGTAGTGGCAAGTACCAGGGGATTGATCGTTCTACTTGGGGAATAGTGTTCGTTAGGATTGAAAGCTACTCTAATTAGGTCTAAGGGTGAGGGATGATTCTTTTTGTATTTTTATGTTTTATGGAAAGCAAGTAAAATCTCGGTTTTTGAAGGAGTGGGCGGAATTAGTTACTAGTTAACTAACCCAAATAACTACAAATGCAAATAAAATAAAATGACAAGAAAATAAAAGGTCATGAAACTAATATGGAGAAAAGTGTGTTTAATTAGATTTCATTATTCCCTAGCTATCTTTTACCAGTTGATTAGTTTGTTACAATTGTGTGGATGACGGGTTGTATTCCTTAATACTATTTGTGGGGCATGCACGTCCTTCCCCAACTCTATAAGCTCCTACTTCATTCTATGGCGACACGTTTAGTATCCTAACCATGAAATCACTAATAGTTACTTATGCATTAAATACAACCAATTAATCATAGTGCACATCCGATTCATGTTTCTTACGATGTTCAAGCATGTTATCAATTGGAAGTTAGCCAGTTTTCTTAAGCCTAACATTGAAATCACCCACCCACAACAATTAATAACCAACCATCAACCAATAATCAATATCTAGGTTTCATTACATCTAAGCAAACACAAGAAAAACCTAGCCTAGCATGTTAATGTAAAGACAAGCATAAGATAAAATCAAACAACACATAGACATATTGAATGATTAATGGAAGACTTATCTTTAATTAAGCATGGATGAAACAAGGGTGAAAAACCCTTGAAAATACAGTAAAATTCGACCTAGGGTTTATCCCTAAAGTTCTCCCAAAAGTTGCACACTAATGAATAAAAATTAGAAAACTATATATAGATTTTACAATCTGAAGGTGTCACGTTATAGCCTGTGACGCCGTCAACTCGCTGCCAAAATAATTCTCGGATTGCTCAGATCCACTTCTGACGCCGTCCCCCTTTATTCTTCTCTGGGCCGTCTCCCTTTAGCTTATAACGTGACGGCCTAGGCGTCACAAAGCGTGACGCCATCACGTTTTATTTCACCAAAACTTTCTGGAGCGTATCATGTAATTTCATATCCACCTCTTTGTCAAAGCGTGACGCCGTGACCTCGTAAAGGGTGACGCCGTCAGGTACAACTTCCAGCATGTTTTTGGGACTTTTGTCGTTTTCTTCACTTTTATGCTCCAAAAATGTCCAAAATACCTTCTTTTCCATATTTCCTCTCCAAAGTACCTAAAATGACAAAAGGAATGATTTAAGGCAATATTTGATCAAATAATTATGGATTAGGGCTTAAATGACCCCCTAAAAGCGTAACACTTTTCGCCTCATCACAAATAAAATTATATCCAACTGAACTGAATCTCATATCAGATGAGATAGCAAACTGAGTATCATAATAGATGGGATAGCAAACGAAATCATATCAACTGGATCATATCAAAAGGATTGTATTAAAGGGATCATATCAAAGGATCATATCAAACGGATCATAGAGAGTCATGAGAAAAACCCTTACTGAGAAAGGGTAGAATATTTGTACCTTATCGAAATGGAAGCAAACAAATGAATGAACACAAAGGAATAGGAGATCACTCTTTATTTCACCGAATCTACATGAATTATAATCACACATTACTTGTACGCCCATTTAATGTCATAACGAGTTTAAATACTTATAGTTATCCATTAATTTTGATTAGGGTTTCACAAATGAATTTAGGTTAACATATGCTCAAAGGTATCTAGATAAATATTCAAATGAATTTTAGGGTCAAACATATTAAATGGGGTTAGGTTAAACCAAAACCCTAGCTTTTACTATAGTTCATATTCCATCACGTTCTGGTCCCTTTGTTTATGAATTTCCAAACTATACTTAAACACTTAATGAGGAACTCAAATATTTATCATATACACTTATACATGTTAGGTACTTACTATATTTTTTCCTGATTTTATCTCTATTTGATACTATATCATGAAATTCATTTATCACAACTAGTCAGAAATAGGGCCTGCTTGGATAACCAGAAATTTTCATTTAATAAACATGCTTATACTCCTCAGAAAAATCTACAAAAGTATTAGTAACTAACCAACATATTAGATATTCACTTGCTAAAATTTTAGGTCAAGATTCCTTATGGTTTGAAAAAGAAAAATCAAAGAAGTCGACTGAACTTGTATTCCAGATTTTCAGATTTGACACCCGACCTCTTAAATTTTAAAAGCATGACCAAATTAACTCAAAACGACTCCAAACCAATTAGACCAGTTAATACTTCTTTAAAGTTTGTTTTAGGCTTAAGAATCATGCAAATATCTTTTGTATAACACGAATTATAATCCGTACAAATTGGTGATACAAAACTGTCCAAAAAATCCAACACATTGTAACAACTTCCAACATGTTTTAGTGAGGCCAAAAACACCACAATTCAAACCATCTTAGTCCGATTCTAACACATATTTAACGCACACTTTAGTCACAAGTCGACACCAAAAGCTTCACAGACAAGAAGGATTTAACGAGGCATACTTGTAACACCATATCACATAAAATCATAAAACTGCTAGCCTTAATTCCCCTTTAAAACTCTTGATAATTCACATGTTAGGTTTTCCAAGTTAAAAAAAAGTTTTTAAGCGTATTCACTTAGTCTCAAACATGTTTTAGTGAGTATGTTAGGGCTGGAAATAGTGGGTCAACAGGAAGAAGAAAACCATGGGTCGATTCACATGAAACATGCACACAATCTACATAGAATCATAACCAAAAACCTACCACTCGTTAACACACCTGCACCTAGGGTTTTCCATATTATAGGTCATGTATTAAATGTGTATTAAAGATAATTTCTAGGGCTTGCATGCGTTTTCATTAGGTCGACAAGAGGGAGGGTAGACTCGACATCAAGGAACCCACACGACACACATATTCCAAACCAAACTTAGTGGCGATATCTCTATTATACGCATGATTATGACAGAATTTCTAAAGATAGGTAGACATAAAACACGACATAATGGGGACCAGATTACACAAGTCGCATAATCAATGGTTCAGAAACATATTAAAATGAAGGATACCTTATGTCGAATAAAAAAGAAACTGAATAGAACAAGTATGTAGAATTCGGATAGCACCATAAAGCCCTAACATCTTGCACCACTTCTAGGTCAGCAACTGCTTTACTTCATCTCCTCTTCTTGGCTGCAAACTAATGATGTTTTTGTGTGTGTTTGATACTCGATGAAGGAGAGAATGAGGTAAAGATATTATACGGTGTTGCACATGTATATCGGACCAACAAAATCTATTGGTGTTTGCTTAGGATTGAATAAAACCGAGTTATTAATGATTGATTGTGGTTTCTTATTTAATTAGTTGTCTCGCGTTAGGAGTAGGAAAACTGGCTTTATCTTAAGTATATTAGCTTGAACGTCTGACTAAACACTTCTTCACTAGAGTGCACTAGTTGTTTTTATTCATTGTATTTATTGCGTGAATTGCGGATTGCTGACATTAAGAGTCTTAACGAGACTGCATAATTGCGGATTGGAGACATTAGGATTTCTTAACGAGACCAATATAAGTGATGCGCGTCGTGTGTCATTGCGGTTTAGCAGTATTAATGCTTACTCAAATTTTAAATTTATATTTAGCCGACTTATCAATAACACACGCACTTAATGAGCAGTGTACCCAGTCAGTTTGTATATAATGGTAAGTAGAGTGTCGATCACTAAGAGTGGAACGTATTATCTAATTATCCTAATCAGTATTTTAATATCCTAAGTTAGTTTTACAGCCTAATCTAACGCAAGGGGGGGGGGTTAGTCTGAGAGAATGGCACAGTTGGGTTATTAATTAAACAATAAATTAAACTAATGAGCACAAATCAGCGAATAGCATACACGTACACAGATAGATAATAGAGACTATAAGAAGACCTGTCCTGATAATTAAGTAGCTTGTCACTTGTTTTATTGCTAGTTTTATATGAAGTGTATATTAATTAAACCTTTCTCGTTGGTTTCATTATATCGGCGAGTAAACCCTTAATGATTACTTATGACTATCCTACTTATCCAAAGACGTCAGATTAAATAGGCGAGGAAGGGGTATGGCAGCCCATGCAATGCTCAGCTAGACACAGAGGTTATCAAAGAACTAATATAAATTCACCAAAGACATCAAACATATAAACTTTAATTGATGGGAAAGCAATTTTAAGGCGGGCATAGGATTTTCCGCAGTCGCATACTACCGGCCATCAATCCTGATGAAGTAAAGCTTACTATTACAATAAAACAAAACTACTTAATGAATTGAATACATGCAGGACCTTCTTACTGCTCTAGTATCGTCGTTTAGGGTGTGTCTTGTGCTGCTTGTTCGTCTGAATTCGGCTCCTTAGGGTTTTGTGGCATACTAAATTCGTCTAGGTCTTGGGGTATTTATAGTTTCTGTCTGAGGGTTCGATGTGGCGCATTGAGTAAGTAGATGCGGCGCATCGACTTAACTTCGCGTGGGGTCCAAGATTATTATATTCTAGAATATTCGTACACTGTCTTCAGATGCGGCGTAACTTAATTCTTGTATGTGGCGCATGTCCTTCATTTGTCTTGGATTGTTTCTGGTGAAGTCTTGATAGTGATACGCCGTATGTCAAATGTAAAATGCGGCGTATCTGGAGTAGAATGAGCTTGATATTCTTCTTTGACCAAAGTTTTATATGCGGCGCATGATAGAATTACATGTGGTGCATTCTTCAAAGTCAGGAAATGGTCTTCGAATTCATCTAAGTATGATATTGCGGCGTATCTGTTGAGTGAGATACGACACATCTTCTGGATTTCAGTAGACTTTTGACATCTTGCTCGTTTTGCTCCATAATTAGTCCAAAATCGCCAAGTTTCACNTGTATGCGGCGCATGTCCTTCATTTGTCTTGGATTGTTTCTGGTGAAGTCTTGATAGTGATACGCCGTATGTCAAATGTAAAATGCGGCGTATCTGGAGTAGAATGAGCTTGATATTCTTCTTTGACCAAAGTTTTATATGCGGCGCATGATAGAATTACATGTGGTGCATTCTTCAAAGTCAGGAAATGGTCTTCGAATTCATCTAAGTATGATATTGCGGCGTATCTGTTGAGTGAGATACGACACATCTTCTGGATTTCAGTAGACTTTTGACATCTTGCTCGTTTTGCTCCATAATTAGTCCAAAATCGCCAAGTTTCACCTTTTACCTGTTTTTACCTAAGAATCAATAAAGTAAACATTAAAGCATCGATTCTCATAAATAATATAATAAAATAAGTCAAATAAATAGGATGAATGATGATGATAAAATGTACTTATTTGAGTTCATCAATAAGCATAGAGTTAGGGAATTCAACACCATCCTATGACCATTATTTTAGGAATACAACGCGCTAATTAAAACAAGAACGTGACAATTCGACTAATCAATAAGAGATAACTAGGGAGTAAGGAAATTATAAGTAAACACCTTTATCTATCATAAGAGTTCACCACTTTACTTTTCTGCATAATTAGTTTAATTTTATTTTTATTTGTTTATTTAATAGTTAAAAAACCAAACTCTTCAAACCCTGAGATTTTTACTTGCTTTCTTGAAAAACATAAAAATACAAAAAGAATCATCCCTTATCTTTAGACCTAATTTATCCTATACTTTGAACTTCACAACACAATTCTCCTAGAGAACGACCAATCCACCGTGTCTTGCCTAGACTACACTACAACGGTTATGTACACTGCCTAGGAGGATTGTAAAACTTAGTGGTTTCGCAAAATTCCGCATCAGATGACACATTAGTCTAAGATTACCATAGGACAAGACTTTTCCATACTCATCAGTCCCAAGTCTATCAATTTTATATCCAGTATTAAAACGGTTTTCTTCAGGAAACCCATTTTACGTATGAACTATGCATGAATTCATACCATGATTTTTTAAGGTTTTAAAACAAATCATTTGTAACAAAAAGTGTCAAAACTCAGGTTATCCGTCCTAGGCCTTTTTAGTTAGGTTCAGACTAATTCATAGACCTTACCTTTTATTACGCGATCTCGCTGTTAGAGACCTGGTGCTTAAGTACACCCTTTCTCATGACTTAAGCAGAGACGCCAAGTTTCATTATGTCCCTAAATAATACTGGTTGTCCTATTATCTACCTTTTAACATGCATATGGACAATAATAAAACTCTTTGAAACAGTCGAGCCATTATCTAGTGTTGATCCTGAGAGCCACTTCAAGAATCAACTTGGGTCTATTCCGAAGGGTTAAAACATGACACAAGGTAGAAGGCTTCTTCGGACTCCGTATCTTCTTAGCATCGCCCGTCATACTCTTCGCTCCTGGTGGATCTCCATTCCTCAGTGCTCTCACAGAGTCTTCTCTCTCTGGTACTCCGTAGGTCGTTCTACCTCATCTAGTCTTCTTTGTGTCTCGTCAATCTTGGTTTTACATTTATAAAATAAAATACAATCTACTATCTATATAAAACAAGGTTTTCTTGACCAATCTCCTCTCCAAAAATCTTCTAAATTCGCCACGTGGCATTTTCCACTATCCAACGGTTCTCCTTCAATTTGTTTGTAAAAAAGTCAATGGAAGAAAATTTTGGGCAAAAGACCTGTTCTCACATTCATTTGTTACAATTGATACAAAAAAAAACACACACATTCCTCTCTTGCATCCCCTTTACAAACCCTAAACCAAATTCAAAAACACCGAAAATCAACATCTAAGATCCATACAAATTAAACCAATTTATGATAAATCACAAATAACAACCACCAGATCCATATGTATTGATACAAATTAAACCAATTTATGATCAACATCTAAGATCCATACAAATTAAACCAAAACAAACCACAACCATTTATCACCATAAAAAACAAATCACAACCATTTTCCAGTTTCACAAAAACCATAAGGATGATTACTATAATAAATATAGTTGAATTGTTATATTATCATAGTCCAAAATCCATATGGATCTGGTGCTTATCGATTATCCTAAAAAAGTTTCAATGAAAAGTGATCATCTGATGTGCAAATGGGTGCGTTTTTCAACATATAGTTTGCTTTTGATTCATTATAGACCTGTGAATTCATGATTTGTATAATTTATATTTGTTTTGTATGATTTAGGTGTCATTGTTTTTGTATTGAATTCAACCACGGAAATAGGTGTCAATATATTTTGTCCAATATCTTGAAGAAAGTTCAATGAAGACTTAATCAATTTGCAAATAGGTCCATAAATCATACATATCATTTGCTTTTACTTCATTATAGATCTGTCAATTACAACCATTAGTATGTTTTTTTTAGGTTTTATCATAATACACATTTTGATATATAGATAGCAGATGTTAATGTTAATGTTAATTTTAGATTGAATCTGATGATAAGTATCAGATATTTGTATCAAAATTGACAATGTAGGTATTTTTTTTTTAAAAAATCCAAATAAAATGCCCCTAAAAATTATATGTTTTTTGTGATCGCATATTAGGTATTTGATGATACAATTTGAGTAGTCAAAGGGAGAGATAATGAAGTGGTAAAGAAATAAGAACGATGGACAAAGGCATCGCGGAAAAGAAAATAGGAAATTCTTCATATCATCTGGACCACGAGTGCTGATGAGGAGACCAGCCCGAAGCGCAGCCACATCGGCCTTCTCCATGGAGGTTTTGGATAATGAGGTGGGCTTGCATCCCTCCAACAAATTTCTCCAATCCTTCAGGCTACAACATATATCGAAAGTGACAAACCTCGCACTGCTTATATCTGTAATTACTTCTTCTTTTCTCAACTACTTCATTCGATACTTGGATCTAATCTCTTAGATCATAATTATAATATAATTGTTTTGTAAGTTAACTAATTGATACACCTGGTAATTTTCATTATTTCTATTACTTCATGTTGATTATTGCTATTGCTTTGAGTTTAAGACAATTTAACACATGCTTAGCTAATTTACTGAATAATTTTGATGTTTACTAAGAATTTTATGGCTTGATGGCTAATATGCCCTTGCATTTTCAAAAAAGCATGTTGGTTATGATAGGTAAAATAAAATCAATTTCTTTCTAATGGATCATGTATTTTTTGTTATGTAACAGATCGTAGCTGGTGGGATGAACAAGTACTTGATCAATTGACACATCGCAAAGGCAAATCGAGTGCAAATTCATTTCCACTAAGTGCAGTTGAACGTAAACAATCCATATATTGTGCATGCTTAAAGAAGTTGCTGGTACAAGAATGTACGAAACAGAAAAAGATTTTGCGTTGAAAACTCCTCTCACAAGTAAGCAGCATTGCAGAAGTTTTTTAAATCATATACATCTTCAAATGTTACATGCCACCATTTCTTATGTAGAGTTGTGATAAGGACAATTCAAATGACGAGATGGAGTGGTATTTTCGATCAGAACAATGTACTAAACTCTACAAATATGATTTTTCTGACGATCTTATTTTTACTGTTAATAGTTGGAATGCTCTTACTATGTATAAAAGTTTTGCTTATCAAAAATATGCAGTTGCTTCTATTTTTTTAAGTGTCATTGTCTTAAATGATTTTAAAGATCAGCAGTGTAACAAAGGTTAACAATCTGAGTCCACGACATAGCGCGGATATGTAGAGGTGAAAATTGGAAGGATGGGCAGGTCACATGGGTTGGGTATAAGGTCAAAGTGGCTCATTTTAGTACATGTTCTAACCCTTCAGAAGGGTTAAATTTCGCCTATAAAACTTTAGAAAGATGACTTAGGGACTTTAATAAAGATCATCTAGGTCGATCAATTTACTATCACCAATAAGTATAGATATGCCATCGCTATTACCATGTCTTAATGACGCATTTGCCTACTTGGTATGAACCTTCACCTTTTCAACATCATTGTTTCTCACCAATTCTTTTTTTACAGTTTGGTTCAAGAATCGCTAGGGAGTCAAACTGAATTTTTTTTTAAAGTAATCATGCTGCAAATGAAGTTTCGGTCGTAAGTGCACTATTTCACCCAATCTGATTTTCATTTTTGCATCTTCACTTTTGTCTCTTACTGTTCGTCAACTATTGAAGATAAAAATTAGGTCGACTTCTTGAAAACCATAGCTTGGACATCAGACGAAGTTTTCATTTAGTGTCAGTGATCATAAGTTTATTATCATTGGACATAATTTACAATATGGGTATAACCAGTTGGACGAAATTTGTGATTTGCTTTTATTATTGAACACAGAATGCAACGAAAAAATGTAGAAGAATATAAATTACACTTCTCAAAAGATTAGTTATTGACTAGAGAAGCCACTTTTTTTAGTTTAAAAACATTTTTGGATCTGCATTTTCTAAATCTAAATGCAACCACAACTATTTAATTTTGAAGGTGGTTAATTGATTTAAGATAAATAAAAGGGTGATAGCAACATGGGCACTAATTGTGGTACTAAACTACTGAAAGAGTAATAATGTTAGTTTTGATATATGAAATTTTATCCAGTTACCGGTCTAGATTTTGTGATTTGATTGTAAGTTGTGTTTTGTTTATATAGATTAGGTGGCGAAAGCGCTATCTGTGATTGTGTGTTGTGAGGATGATAAAATCAATTTCGATGAAGAATTTCAAGGGGTCTCCTGCTGCTTGAGCTAAAGAGGTGATTTGTGTTTGCTTGATTTAGTTCGTTTTGACATTTAGACTACTATTTGATATGTTACAGAAATAATGATTCCAGTATAAAACTGAAAAAAAATGGTGGTTGTGCATTGTTACTAATTTTTTAAGATGACTGAGAAAAAAACATTTATTGCATGTTGATGTAGAATTCAGTTCATATGAAGCTATTAGATGCATTGGATTATAGTTATAGCACGTAATTATTCGACTAACATTTGATATCGTGATTGAGAGAATATTTGGTTTTCATTGATTGACAACTGAGGATACATTGTACATAAATAACCATACGCCAACTATTCTAGATTATGGGCTAGAGCCGAGGGATAAGAGTAATTATATGGAAAGAAACTAATAAAGCATACCATCATGGTATAGCCATGGTTGTGGTCTTGATTAGGAAACAAACTAATAAAGCATATACCATAACTTTATTACTCATCTAACTTTATTAAGTTTCGTATTGTTATAGCCATGGTGGTGGCCTTGATTCCTTGAATTGTTTAAAGATATATATTCCTTACATGAAATTTTGACGTATAACTAATTGCTTTGTTCTTTCAAGCTTCATGTTTTAGGCTGCAAATCCATGTTGCATATAGAAGGTTTTATAAGATGGCACTCACCACGGACTAGAACATTAACCGAAGATGAAAGAAAAGAAGCCATTGATACATTATTTCGCCGTTAAGAATACAACAAGTACCTACAACTTTTATTTTTATACTTTGTAAAGGTGTTTGCTTGACTGTGTCCACAAGGGTGTTGATTGTTGTTGTTGATTTTGAGATTGCCTTTGTTAAAAGAATTAGCGAATAATATTAAAAGTATTGCGGACATTTTATTATCCAAGTAAGTGCGTAACTTTGGAATCTGTTTGGTGTAGATATATCTAAGTATGTTACCAATATTATCAAAAGTTTGGTTGTTTTTCGTACGTTTTAAGTATTGTCTATTATAAACGTCTTTTAATAACTTGACTGTTTACATTTTTGCAAGCCATGTTTGTTATTTTTTTAACGTTACTATCAAGTAATGTAATGGGAACCGATAGTCTAATATACTATCCAAGTATGCATTTTGTTTATTTTTCGGCATGCAATATGACGCCGGAATTTTATCTTATATGCAATTAACATCGTACTAAATGATATAGAATCACAAAGTTTGTTGCAATTTACATTGTTAATCTATTATAAAACCATTTGTACTATCTTTCTTTTCTTACAAACAATTTCTTAAAACTAGCCGGCCATCGGCCGGGCCTGGAAGCTAGTAGGGAATAATAACGGCATGCAGGCCTCCCTTAACCCTAAAATAAAATATAAACATAACTACTCTAAATCACAACCACACAGTTTATATCTTGGTCTTTAGCTCAGGCTAGTTTCAAACATGATTTTAAATAAAGCAAGAAAGTACATATAATGAAGTATAAGTGAAGCACTTAAAGCTATGATTTATTAGGACATATTACACATGTACATACACCGCATGTGTAGCTCATCCTAATAGTATATGTGAATCATGAGATTTGCCTATATTGTTGCATACTAATGCAACTATGTCATTCTTTAGGAATGACGGTTCTTACCTTATTGCTTCATATTGCCATTTTTGAAAATTTTACTTTTAAATTTTGTAAACCCTAATTAGGGTTTTTCTGAATACTTTAAAATTTAAAAGTTCGTAGGTAACAAGAAACCCTAATCACCATATTTAATTTTGAAAAAATTTAATTATGGATTTTAATAAAAAATTAATTTCCTAAATCCTCGGTTATGACTTAACCCTAGTTCCATATTCGGGAATCCCAGATTCCGAATTAGGTTAAACTGAATGTTTCATTAGTTCATGGAAACCTCATGCTTGGTCAGCATGATTCATGCCCGTCGATTTTCTTGATCACATCTAGCTAGGATGAATAAAAGTGACCTACCTAGGGTTTAGGTAAACCTTAGGTTGCCTATCTTGTTGCTTAAGTAATCTTGTTTACCATATGATTTAATCTAGTAAGTTCAGGTTTTCAAATATAGGTTTAGAATATTTTTAGTAAATTTTGCAATCGCCTTTTCAAAAATATCTAAAACACCAAATCATATAAGGTAAAATAGTTTGCAAACAAGAATTTAGGGTTTTCCGGATTAGGGTCTTGTGATTAGCCCATATTAGGGTGGATACTCTCATATCCACATAAAGTTGAAAACTTTAGGGTTTAGGAAACCATAAAGATTCAAGATTTATGTAATCATAAATCTCAAACCCTAATTTTATCACAAGAACATAGTTCTTGAAATCATGACATCAATTAGGAATTTGTACGTTTTATCGCGGGAGAAAATTATGGGGTAAACCAAACCCTAGATCGACACCTCCAAAGATAAAATCCTTTTGTATTTCAATCATTGATAAATTAGACAAATCCTAATTAATTACAAGGGTGATTAAACCGTAGCTGCCATTTAAATCACAAAACCCTAAAAACCCTAATACGCACAAATCGATCAAAAGAACCTCATAAGTAAATCAAGAATTGATTTTTATGGAAATAAAAGCAATTACAAAGAATCCTAGTTTGGTTATATATGATTATGGTAGCTCTGATACCACTGTACGAGTTTGGTGGTCACCCGCATGGCATATAAAAGATGCACAACAAAAATTAAACATACAAACGCCATGCAGACTGATAAGGATTTGTTTGATACGCTTTTAGGGGATCATTTAAGCCCTAAATCGTAAATATATGGTCAATATTACCTCAAATCGTTTCTTTTCTCATTTTAGGTACTGGGGACATGAATTCTGGAAAATGGAGCATTTTGGACGTTTTTGGAGTCAAAAGTGAAGAAAACGACAAAATCAAGAAACAAGGCTGGAAAAGACACCTGACGTCGTCAAGCATTGCAAGGTGACGCCGTCTCTTGAAGATTCAAGAGGTGGAAAATATTGCAAGTGACGCTCTAGAAAACTTTTGGTGGAATTACATGTGACAGTGTCACGTGTTATGGGAAGTAGGACTTCTCGTACAAAGTTATCAAGAGACGGCCCAGAAGTATTTGTGAGTGACGACGTCAAGAAGCTGTATTGTGCATCAAGAAACGCTAATGATGGCGAGATGACGGCGTCAGGACTTATAACCTGACGCCGTCACCCTTATATATCTATATATAGTTTTGGATTTTTCATTTATTAAGTGTGTAACTTTGGAGATAAACCATAGTCCGACTTTTACAGCTTTTTTAGGGTTTCAAACCCTCTTTTCTTCCATGTTCAATTGAAGATAAGTTCTTCTTTTAATCATTCAATATGTCTATGTGTTGTTTGATTAATTGTTTATCTTTTCTTTACATTAACATGCTAGCTTAGATTACTTAGTGTTTGCTTAGATCTAATGAAACCTAGTTATTGATTGTTGTTTTGTTGATTGACTCGCGTTAGGCTTAAGGAAACTGGCTAATCTCCTATACGGTAGCAAGCTTGAACGTCTTAAGAAACGTAATCGGATGTGTACTACGGTTTTATTGATTGTATTTAATGCATGAGTAGATGTTGAGGATTTTATGATGGGATACTAAATGTGTCGTCATAAGAGGAAATAGATATTCATAGGGTTGGGTAAGGACGTACACGCCCCCACGAATGGTATTAAGGAATACAACCCTTCAACTAAACAATTGTGACATTCAACAAATCAACAAGAGATAACTAGGGAGTAGTGAAATCTAAGTAAACACATTTGTCTCCTATAAGAAGTCCACCACTTTACTTTTCTTTGTTATTTATTTTATTTTGTTTAATTAAGTAGCTTTGGTTTAGTTGACTAGCAACTAATTCCGCCTACTCTTCTAATATTCGAGATTTTTATTGCTTTCATTAAATATAAAAAATACAAAAACACTCATCCCTCACCTTTAGACCTAGTTGACCTACACTTCAATGCTAACGACACTATTCTCCTAGAGAACGATCAATCTCCCGGACATACCTATACTACACTACCACGATCTGGTACACTGCCAGGAGGATTGCAAAATCTCTCAAGANGATTTTTATTGCTTTCATTAAATATAAAAAATACAAAAACACTCATCCCTCACCTTTAGACCTAGTTGACCTACACTTCAATGCTAACGACACTATTCTCCTAGAGAACGATCAATCTCCCGGACATACCTATACTACACTACCACGATCTGGTACACTGCCAGGAGGATTGCAAAATCTCTCAAGATCCCTTGAGAAGTAAAACCTTTTGTGAGGCCGCCAAATCCCGCATCACAGACCAAACCCTAAGTCTAAAGCTCCTAATCAGTGATATAACCTAACCTAAACACATATTAAGGATGTTTATAAAAAAAACTTACCTCAAATCTTGTATTCCGTTCTACTAAAAGCTGCAGTGAGTTGCGCTCTCGAAATCGCCTTTTTCTTCCTCTGGATGCTTCACTCGATCAATCCTTAGGGTTTTAGGGTTGATTGATCCTTGGTTCACATCAGGTATCCATAGGTCCTTCATAGGTAGAGCTAGGACTATGAACCTACGCAAGTTAGGCATGCACGAAACCCGGGTAAATGACTAGAAGTCATTTGATTGACTTAGGGTTTATTAAACTCTAAGTTCAACAGATTTAATGGAGAGGGGAGAGGGATTTCGAGCCTATGTTAGGGTTAGGAGAGATGAGTGAATGAATCCTTTATTAAGCCTTTGTACTTATAGGCTTCTTGGGATTATTCTATAATCCTTAAACTCGTAGAACAAGTTTACTAGTTTGACTAAAAGTCAAACTCTTATCCCTTTAGGGGGACGAACGACCAACACTCCCTTGTTAAGGATATATTTTGTCTTTTACCGTTAATTACCCTCTAATATTCACCTAGGATGAATATTATACTTTGGGTAATTACCGGTTAACTCCTTTAATGAAAATATTGCCATATTTTCATTTCCAATGAAGATACTTATGAAAATACTTATGGATTTTCATTTCCACTTCATTTTCATTTCATTTCGTGAACTTGTTTCTTATTTCCGCTTGCATGTTATGTTTAGTGTGGCATATTTTTGAAGGCAAGTGTAAAAACTGTTATGTTGTTTGCACACAAATCCTTCAGAAGGAACGTGTAACTAATGACAAAGGCATAAAGGACTACCCTTTTATCCAGATGATCAATTTAACTAGCGGTCCATGCCATAAACCACGCTTGCGCCGCCCATTCCAGATATTACGGGATCGTGTCCTCACGTGACCTAACGCCTAGCACATATGTTAGGTATAGACCGGCTAACTCCTTACCGATGTAACACGTATGGTGCTTTTGGGGTAGTATAAATACCCCAAGTACATTCAATGCAAAGGATATCGTTTTCCCGCATTTGCTCTCACATTTATTACTATACCCTTCGGCCGATAGCCAATATTTATTCTCACGCCGGAGCTTGGTATTGGGTCAAAACCCAAGGCGAGGCTAGCGCGTGCTTTCTCTTTTGTAGGTGCTCGAAGGACGTTGCTTTATCTAGTCTGAAGGAACCTACACGTGGATTTTTACTTCAACATCCTCATCATGAGGCTTGTGGGTTAGTGAAACATTTGGCTCTAATGACCCATGTTACAATCGGCGAATAGGAATCCCTTATTACCACCATGGTGTTTCTTTGATTTCATGTTCTAATTTGCTGATAATTGTTTTTAGTATACTATGAAGTCGCAATGGTGTTAATAATGAGCATATTGAACATCAAAATACATAAGTATAGCTACCAAAGCATGTCTAGATAATTTATTTGTATATATCTTCATTAATATAATGTTAATGTTTGGGAATTGAAGATATGCCTATACTTTCCCAAAAAAACCTTCATTCACCAAAACATGAAGGTAAATATTTAATGCATGGTCACCAAGGAGGTATAATACTTGCCTATACTTTCTGAAGATTTCGGTAAGAATGTCATCAGATATATTGATATCAAGTAGATTGAATGATACATTTTGTTCTTTTATATACATGAAACATATTATAGATTTACCACATTTGGTTCTTTTATGTACATTGAACCTAATCCTGTGATGTATCAAAGTTTGTATTCATGATAGATTGTTGTGATGTTTTTGTTTCCGCATTTTGTTCTTTGAGTTCTAATCATTAAAAAAAGTTGTTATCAAATTATGTCTTTCTATCATTAGTCTATATATGTTATTTTATTTTAAATATAAATTCTTGGAGCTAACTTGTCAATTGACGAGCGTTGGATCTAGTTAATATACTACTAACTCTTTTAATTAATAAATTTTGGTGAGTATTAATTTATAAAGCTTTACAAAGGAAATATAATTCTATATATATATATATACACAAAAACAACTAACACTTGCCGACCATTTGCATTATAATAATCAAAAATTTGTTAGCCCGTTAATGGGCTTGCATTGATCCACCAAATAGCCCATCAAAAATTCCTAGATTCACTATTTCAATATAATAAAAGTGTTCCTGTAATTGTTAGCTCTTTAGGCCCAAAATTGAGTGGGCTTTTACATTACGTATTAATCTTTTACTCTATAAGACAATTTAGTGATTTTATCTTTACTACATAAAATAATCATTTCATACCAAAGCTTAATATATCTATCAATTACATGCGTGTAAGGTTGGAAACAAAGAATTGAAAATTTCCAATCTTAGAAAAGATTCAACACAAAAACTATCACGGTGCTAGCTTTTTCATAGTTTTATTCTTATGTAGGCTTTTGAGTTGATTTAAATTATGCAAAACATTTTGTCAATATTTTTTGTTTTTTTTTGAATGGCTAAAAATTTATAAGCAACTAGCAAGAAGCTAGCGAAAACAACAATTACAAAATATAAAGCATTGGGTTTTGCAACCACAACGTCCAGTTTCTAGATCAATATCTACTCCTACTCGAACACCACTCAAAAGACTTTGACACAATAACATCAAAAAATTACTCCTTTTCATCTTAACCGACCAAAAAAGATTATTATGCCGATAATTCCATATCACCCACATAGACGTTAGGATAATAGCTTCCAACACCTTTTTGCGTTTGAGACTACAATGCATTGAGACTATCCAATCCATGATGTCCGCAATTGATAAGAAAATCGGTTGAACCATATCAAGCCAACGGAAGATTCTATCCCAAACTTGGGACGCAAGCTCACATCTCACGAACACATGACTCACATTTTCTATGTACGTATCATACACCGGGCATAAAAAAGAAGGCAAATCTATCCATTTATGATCAAGCTTTTCCCGAGTAGGTAACCGATCCAATCTTATCCTCCATCCTAGGATATTCACCTTTATTGGCACTAAAGTGTTCCATCTACTTGGAAGCTCACCAGAATGTAACAAAAGATTGTCTACATGAATCCGTGTACATGCTACAGAGAAGATACCTTGCTGATCTAGCTCCCACCTCCACACATCTTCATTCTCCGACCAATCTATACCCTCAAGCACACATAGAAGATCAATAAACTGTTGTCCCGTACGCCCCTCGGTATGCATATTTCTTATCCAATTCCAATTCCAATTGCCGTCACACCATCGATCGGCAATGCTACAATCTTTGATCCTTTCCAACGCAAAGAATCTCGTGAACCTCTCCTTTAGAGGATGATCTCCAACCCATAAATCTGACCAAAACCGAGTGTTTCTTCCATTACCAATTCTTTTCCGCATGGACGAATAGTTCACTATATTTTTTTCATGCATCTGGTGTACAACTTTTAAAATAGAGCTCCAAACCCCGCTTTCATGCACATGAGACTCGATTGATCCAAATCCTCCCTGTTGCCCATAAATACTCGTAATAATTTTATTCCAAATCCCTCTATTATCGGTATGAAACCGCCACCGCCATTTTTGAATCAAAGCAAGGTTCAATGCTTTCAAACTCCCTATACCAAGGCCACCTTTTTCTTTTGAATTGAGAACTTGATTCCATTGAACTCATGCAATTTTTCGATCTACATCATCACCACCCCAAAAAATTTGAGCACGAAGAGCTTCCAACTTCTTATTAACAACTTCGGGCACCTTGAACATCGACATAAATTAAATACCAAGACTTCCCAATACTGATTTAATAAGAGTTAGCCTGCCTCCTATTGATAACAATTTGATCTTCCATTTTGAAAGCCTTTTTTGGACTTTCACCACTATATCCTCCCAACTCGAAATCCTACGCATGTTACACCCAACAGGTAACCCCAGGTACGTAAATGGAAGAGAGTCAACCGAGCAACCTGTATTACGAGAAAATTCCTCCACTTCGTCCAATGAAACACCAACTCTATATAGTTTTTTATTTGTGTAGATTGATGCGCAAACCTGAAACAAGATAGAAACAATTAAGAATGGTTATAAGGTTAGAGACGTTTTCAGCATCCCATTCTCCCATAAACATTGCATCATCGGCATAGAATAGATGAGAAATGCGAGCTTCACCAGCCCCACCCGAATGTCACAGAAAAACCCACGCTCTACTGCGTCCTCCATAGCAACATGCAGCCCCTCCATAGCTATAATGAACAGAAACGGTGAGAGCGGATCCCCTTGACGAAGACCCCGTTGAAGCTGGAATTCGTTAGTTGGGCTACCATTTACTAGAACCGATGCCCGAGAGGAGCTCAAGCAAGCTCGTATCCATTGAATCCATTTTTCATTAAAACCTATCCATTCCATAATCTGTAGCAAATAATCCCAACTGACCGAATCATACGCCTTATTCAAATCTACCTTAAAAAGCATACATTTTTTCTTTTTCTTCTTATACCACTCTATCACTTCGTTTATCACCATGGGGCCATTTAAGATTTGACGGCCTTTAACAAACCCTGATTGCACCGGGTGCACTAGATCATCTATTACTTTTACCATACGATTAGCTAACAGTTTTGCAAGAATCTTGTACTGAATCCCAATTAACCTTATTGGACGATAATCTTTAAAGATACCGGACTACTAACCTTTGGTATCAATGTAATGAAAGATGAATTACACCCAGTTGGGATGGTTCCATGCTCATAAAACTCGTGTACAAAATTATGAATATCCTCCTTCATTATGTCCCAAAATTGTTTTATAAATAGAAATGTAAACCCATCTGGATCTCGCGCTCGATCACAACCACACGACCAAACCGCTTGTTTAATTTCGTCCATGCTAAAGCAACCTGAGATACCATTCACATGTTGATCCGAGAGTTTCATTAGTCCTGCACTCGAGAGTTTCAACATTTTTTGTTAATAAAAGAAAATTAAAGAAATGTATGTATTTATGACCCGCCGCGAAGCGCGGGCACCAGCTACTCATTCATAACTAAACGTCATTTTGTGTCAAATAGAAATGCAAATTTTTGCTTTTTTTTTTAATTTTATTTATTTTATTATTATTTTTTTATTTTTTATTTACGTTTAAACTTTATAGAAAAATAGATACAACAAAAATTATAAAGTTTGACTCGATATGCCAAAACCATTGATTGCATAAATCAAAAAACACTACTGAAAATGTAGTTTAGTCATCAGTTAAGTATAAGATGAAGAGATCCGTATCTCTTTTGGTCACGTACACCAAATGCGAATGAATCTGTTTTACTATAACAACCATCCATTTGGATCTATAGGAATAGTTTACAACACACAATGAAGTAACCTCTCGACTATTATTGAGTCAACGACTCAACGTGAATCCCATTTGTCGTAAAATTTCTCATTCTTTGTTATTCATATTAATTAACCATTTGAATAGAACAACTGATACCCGCAAAAACTATAAGTATATATGTTATGATTAACATAGTGAAAACTAACAAGTAATTTCTTGATACAGGTGATGATCTCATCTTATTTTCAAACAAGGGGAAAAGACAAAAATGGATCGGGCAACTTATGTCTAGTCACTTTTTAGATTTTTTTTTTCTCTTTCCTCTTGTGGATCAGGACAACTTTCAAAATGAGCGACTCCATATAAGAA
>LBNU01014379.1:61007-84093 GCA_014162995.1 Artemisia annua | reverse complement strand
TATATTATATATTATATATATATATAGCTATATATATTATAATATTTATATATATATATATGTATATTTAAATATTGATAATATATTATATATAATATATATATTTATTTATATATATATTATATATAATTATAATATAAGATTATATATATACACATATAGTAATACATATATATATACGTATATATTATATAGATATATATATATATATATATATATATATAATATATATATAATATATTATTATATATATATATATAATATATATATATATATTATATATATATATATATAGATATATAATAGACACATATATATGTTACATATATATAACGTATATATATATATACATAATATATATATATATTATTATATATTATATATATATATATACATATTTTTTTTTTTTTTTTATATATACATTATATTATATGTATATAATTTAATATATATATTATATATATATATATAGTATTATTATTATATAAATACATAGTAATATATAATGTAATATAATTATAATATATATATATAATATAGTTTATATATATATATTATATATATATATATATATAAGTATATTACTTATTATATTATAATATATATATTTACATATATATATATTCTATACATTTAGTATCATATTATATATTACGATTATAAATATATATATACATATATATATATACGATATATATATAACATATATATATTATATATATATATATATATATATATTATATATATACATATATATATCTATATATATATATACATATATACATATATATATATATATTTATATGTATATATATATATATATATATATATATATATATATATATATATATATATATATATATATATATATATATAGGGGAGGGTTAATGTGAGATCAAGCTTAAAATTCTAAAAGTAAGACCCAATCTGGACCGTTGGATCTATTAATTAGAATTAGATGAGATTAGTATTAAATGAGTGTCATCATAGTAATTAATACCTTTTGATCAAACTATTAATACCTTTTGATCAAACTAGTAACCTACGACCATTTTTTAATTAAAAAATGTGTCATACGTACAACCTCTAATATTATATTTTAAAAATGATACCTTGATACATGGCCATACATCCAATATATATTTAATAAAAATGAATCCGACCAAATATACAAATGTCCTACATTTTGATACATACCTTCCAAAACATAAAAAGATAAAAATCTTTACAAATACAAAGATACATCCTTTTCGAAACTGATACAACCCAACTAATATACAAATACATGGTATCTCAAAAAATAACTAATGCATCATTGTACATCATCCCGAAAATAACTGATGCATCGTGGTACACTAAACATAACCGAAACATGACCAAACACAACCTGACCCGGCTTGACCAAATCTGAACACTTACAAACTCGTAAATCTTCTAATGACCACCAAATCACAACCAAACACAACCTGGCCCGAAACATAACCACTACCAAAACAATATGAACCACCATCATCCGAACCAAGACCAAGCTCAGCCTGGCCGGAATCTTAAAAACCACAACAATCTATCTTTGTGTTTCTTATCGAATTCGAATCTTAAAAACCCCAACAATCTATCTTTGTGTTTCTTACCCGAACTCGAATCAATAAATGAGACTAATCTAATACATAAAAAAGATCAGATACGTATACATATTTGTGTATCAAATCCGTGCGCTTCCACCAACAATCTATCTTTGTGTTTCTTACCCGAACTCGAATCAATAAATGAGACTAATCTAATACATAAAAAAGATCAGATACGGATACATATTTGTGTATCAAATCCGTGCGCTTCCACCATCTTTTATACCGATCTGTTACACGGCAACACTTTTAAAGATCTTGAAGCGTAGAAACAAAAATCAAATAAGGTGTTAAACCATGGTTTCCGGCGACTAAGAGAGAGTTCTGAAACAGCCATTGTTTCTGGCAACTAAGGGATGCAACATATCTAAACAAAGCCATTAAAAATGTATTTTGACGAGTCGTTTTTCAAGCGGTGAAGCTTAAACCTCGAGTCGTAGTCCCAATGATGGTTGAACTGATCTTGTCGATTGAGTCGTGAGATATGTGAGGTGAATAGGTTTTAAAAGATGATTTTTGCTTTTGATTATACTACAACGACAATTAAAACACGGTTAAAGTAAAGAAAAACAATAAAGTGACGCAAAGAAAATAAACAAGTAAAGTTGTATGAAATAAAGTGACTTAAAGAAAGCGATAATTAAAGTGCGAAAAGTAATTAAAAACGGTAAATGACTTTAAAGACAATATGTTTGCAAAGTGACGTGAGTAAGTTTGTTAAATGTGAGCTGATAGTTTGTGACGAATTATTTTCCTTTCTCGAGATTAGTTGTCAATTAATCTTTAGAAGAGATAATAATTCTAGACGAGTGATTTAATTGTTCTCCGGCTTTTGTACTTCAAATAATTAAATCACTTATCTAAATAATCTTAACGATTATTAATCACAAACCTTTAACGTCCACACTTAGCTCGCAAACTCGAGTCACTAAGCAAACACGATTAAACTACTCGCGACTCATTTTAAATGAAATAAAGCGACAAAAGAAATAAAAGTTACTTTGGAAAATAAAATGAACTTGGAAAGTAAAATGTTTTTGGAATTTTAGATTTAATAAACGAAAATAAAAGTTTACTAAGCGAAGAAAGAAATATAAAAGACTTGAAAACATTGAAAGCTAATAAAGTTTTAATCTAAAAATGCAAAGACATTGAAATTAAATAAGACGTTACTAAAAAGATTTAAGAAAATTTCGACAGAGTTTCGTTTAGAAATGAACTAAACAAAACCCTCACTCGATGAAACGATGAGGAAAAGATTAGCCTAGCTCGGCTTATAAAAGAAATGAGACTTGATAAACGTTAATGACTTAACTCGCTAAACTAGAAAAACCAAATTCACAAAAGAAACCAAAGACCATACTCGCTAAAAACTAACTACCATACTCGCAAACTTTGGTTTCTTACTCGCAAGACATCAAAGAAAAACCATACTCGCAATTGACTAAAGGCCATACTCGCTAAAAATTGTGATACTCGCAAGAACAAGGAACTATACTCGCAAGTTTAAAGATCATACTCGCAAGGAAATGATACTCGCAACTCACAAAACCAAACTCGCAATACAAAATGATTTCATACTCGCAAAAACTTAAAGGAAATCCCATACTCGCAAAACCCTAAGTGATACTCGCAAAAACTAAGACCCAAACTCGCTAAAACAATGTGAAAATGATCATACTCGCTAAACCCTAAAAACCATACTCGCAAAAACATAAAAATGACGCTGGGAACTTTTAGACGCAAGGAAAACCAACTCTAAACTAATAAGAACTTGTAAAAGTTATGTAGACACGATTTATAGAAAGAAAAGAAGCTAAGGATTAATCTAACGACACAAAACTAATTAAACTACACCATATTTTTTTTATCTTTTTCGAAATGAAAACATGCAAAGGTGACAAGAATTATAAAAGCTTTTGTAAAAGATTAAAGATTATGTAAACAAAGATTAACAATAACGAAAACAAACTCAAAACATGTAAAGATTTAGAAGGAAGATTAAGAAGGAATGTTAAATAAGCTAAAGCATGACATGAAAAATAAAACTTGTATTAAAATAAAACTTACACTTATATAAAAACTAGACTCAAAACTAAAACTTACTACCTACTAAATCCTACTCTCCTACTAACTCTAAAAACTAACCCACCTTCTAAATGAGGTGGTGATCTCTATTTATAGGCCAAGAGCTTTGAAGGTTTGACAATGATGCAACTTAAGCCCTTGGACCTTTACAATTTATAAAAGTAACACTAAAACTTCACTACAACGCTACTAAACGTGCTAAACATTAAATGTAACACTAATGCAACTTGAGGTCTTGAGTCGACGTTTCTTCCAAAGGTCTTCAAAAGATTTAAACGTGAAAACTTGCTCAAATGTGGAGGACGTTTCTTGAAAATCTCTTTGAGCTTCGGTTAAGCGTCTCATGAATTTTTCTTCGAGCCCTTAAGGAATAAAGTCGTCGCTTCGGGCTTTTCTTGCTTAGATTTCTTCTTTGACTTAGCTTTTAAACACTTTTCCACATCTCGTGCTCGTTTTGAGGCTTTTTGGTTGATTTTTGTGTCGTTTTTGCAATACCCTTTCCTGCACAGTCACAAACACAAAAACACGATATCTTTGGCGTTTACGTTAGTTCTTGGTCTTTTAAGGTCTGAAAATGGTGAATAAAAGGTATGTGAATAAGCACATACCAAAATCCCCCAGACTAAGGTATTGTGTGTCCTCACGCAATGTAATCACGTCACACTTTAGAGATAAATAATTCCACACCTCTCTTTACTAACTTTGAAAAGTAGCAAAACGTTCAAGAGAGATACGAAATCATTTATTCCCTAAAACGCCCCGGTTTTCCATTTTTGACTACGTACATCTTATATTACACTACTTTAGCTTATGACGGTGTGCTTGACTTTCATTATCTTTCAATAACGATTAAGGGTCATAGAGCAAGAACACGATTCATAGAAAAGTGACCGATTGGATAAAATTCATCGTCCCTGATTTTTCACAAGCCCCCAAACTAAGCGTAAAAACGGATCATTGTTTAATTACAAATTAGATGCAAACGCTACCCATGGAAGTTACTCGTGTACCTCTTGCTCCCATTTTCCTATTTTTGTATCTCATTATTTTATTTTTGTGAGAGAAATGAATTTCTTCATAAGCATCTCGTTTCATAGTTTTTAGTCCGATAAAGATACCAACTTCAGACGATAAGTAGTTATCGATCTTCTCTTAAGAAGGTTTGCTCGAGAAATGTGGTCCACATCAAGGATATTGGATACATACAAAGACTTTGGAATACATCAAAACAGACATAAGTTGGAGAGTACCTTCACGTGCACCTCATGCGCCCGATCTAGGATCATTCGCATGCACCTCACGTGCTACCAACTTTAGTCTTAACACTTGAACTCATAATCCATAAATCTTCAACATACATCTTTTTATTTATTTTTTTTTTTTTNTTATGAATACCAGGCTTTAGGGTAGCTCCGAAACCACATGCGTACTACGCAATACAACGAAATACAATACAATACAACTCAACTGGCGTGTATCCTTGATGTGTACCCAATTTTTCAAGCAAAGATTCTCTTAAGAAGATAAAGAACTACTCATCGGCTAAACCTAATATCATTAATTATTTAGCACAGATATGGGGTGAAGCAATTTTGTGAGAACAAAAAGTCATGAGTACCTTCGATGAGCTTTAAAGAGATCCAACTACTCTATGCTTAGCATCTAACTTCTAAAGAAACTCTATCATTTCACGTTCTTCGCAAATTTAAAATCCCAAATAATGAGATCCGCGAATGCTTAGCCGATAATCAAGCCACGGGTATATAAAGTCAAGTACGGGAGCCGACAAAAGAGTAGCTCCTTGTGTACAAAACTAGCAAAAGCTTTTGTGATCATCAATGGTTAAGGGAACAAGCTAGGGCTCAACACGCCCAGATCAAGTCAAAATTTTTATTCTCACTCTTACCTAGTAGGAAAGTCAAAACACGGTGTCAAAACTTTTATTCTATTTTTGCATAATTTTTATATTTTTTCATTTTTTTTTCTTTGAAATTTTTAAATTTTTTTTAATATTTGTGGTTTTTTGAGGAAAAACGGGGTTGCGTAAGTAAACAGCAATGGTGAAAGTGCTAGGTCAATCAAATCGAAGATTCAACCCCCCCCCCCTAGACTAAAGATAAACATTGTCCTCAATGTTTCCAAGGCAAGGGTATCCTAACAATAAATCTAAGGCCGTTTATTAAGTATGCCAAAGATACCGTTAGTCAATAAGATTTTGGATATATTGATTTCCAAGCAAGCATCAATACATGGGACTCGAGTAGAGATGAGATGATCCAACGAGCACGAGAGTCATCATGAATTGGGGAAATCTGCACAAACATAAACAACCAAGCAAACACAAGATTGGAGAAGGTCGCCCTCCTCGCGTTAATTATTAGTAAATAAAGATGAAATAAATGGATAAGCATGGGGTGCCTCCCACGAAGCGCTTGTTTATTATCGAGTCGTGTAGCTTAGACTCGCCCCGAATTTACTTATTCTTGGGGGAGAAAATGAAACGAACACCCGGGAAGAGAAACGGAGATGTCGGGGTCAAAAACAACATCCTCACTCCCTGGGTAATGACGGATGGGAGAAACAGCAGCATAGGTAAGATAAGAAAGAAAGATCATAACAACGATTTCGAGGTCAAATTCAAAGAGATCCTCAGGGGTAAGCACAACTTTCTCCTTAGTCTTATAATCATCCTTCTTCAAATTTTCATCAACAAATTCTTCAATAGAAACGTAAGAAGCAAGGATGTCGGGCTGGAGCCCATAAGAGTCCTTACAAGTTAATATACCGGGTTTAAAAATTTTATCTTCTGAAAGGAACGATAATGAAGTATCAACCACGGTAAAAGATGATGAATCCTTAGTCGATGACAACTTAGTAGGCTCAGAAACTTCTTCAATTCTTGATGGAGTCGGATCGACTGGAGTTAAAAACTCATCGTGAAGAGAATTAACCATATGATGAACATTTGTAACCTCGGGTTCCGTAACAGACTCGTCACTATCCTTAATCTGAATATCGAAGAGCGGATTATCTGAAATCGTATTAAAGTCTGGTTCGAGATCAAATAGAGGATTGGTGAAAGTTGTTTTGAAAGTTTCAAGAACAAGGTTATCTGATTCATTTGAGGTTTCATCAATTTCTAAAAGAACATCGATCTCTTCTGGAGAGAAGTCACCTCTCTCATCCGGTGTGAAAGAGAGATTAGAAGAGTCGGGAATATTTGGTTCAGAAAATGAGGTGGGATTGCCACACTGAGGGATTTCTTCTCCAACGTACTCGATTTCTCCACAAGACAAGGAAGTGTAACCTTCGTCAGACTCGGAACATATCTCATCATGATTATCAATGAACTCATTAGTTACTTCATCGTTCTTCGGAGGGAGGGGATATGACGGTTCTTCATGTAATAAACTTTCAAGAAAACGAATATCTCCCTCCGGGTCAAAGTTAGTATCATCAACCATCATCGAATCGGAATGATTTTTAGCAAGACAAGCCTCGATCTCATCTGAAAAGACATCACTCCTCTCAACCGGCGTGGGAGAAGGAGCGATAGAATCGGAAATGAGAGGATCAGAGGATGGAGTTTCGGTTGAAATAGATTTATCATTAACAAGAGAAGTCTCGACCTCTTCCACAACAGAGTCACTTCCCTCGACCGTAGTGAGAGAAGGATTGGAAGAGTCGGGGATCTTAGCTTCAGAAGATATGATGCCACGTTTACAAAGTAAAGCTCGTATACTCTATGCATGCTCCTCTGCTAACAATTCTTCCATACTTTTGCTTCCATCATCCTTGACGTTCGTGGTAGAAAATGATGAAGTATTATATAACTTCCCAATTTGAATGGACGCCTCGTCATCATCGTCATTGTAAATGAAGGGTTTACGATATTGAGAGCTTTCCTTAGATGCTCGTTCTTCGGCTAAAAGTTCTCCATACGTTTTCTGATCTTGGGCAATTTTATTCTTCAATTTCTCACATGCGATCATCATATCTTGAAGTTTTTGGTAAACATCTGGAGAAAATTGATAAGGTTGGTTTTGAATCACTTGATATTGTGGAGGTTGATCTTGGTGAGGATAATCATAATTGTTACAAGAAAACGGGTTCCTAGCTTGACAATCGGTGCTAAAGTGCGGACCTCCACAATACTCACACCCGTATGATTGTTGTGACGGATTCGGTGGATGTTGAAATGAATCATGATTGAAATACGGATCTTGCTCATAAGTGTTTTGAGGAGGAAAGTAAGAATCGTTTTGATGATAATTGGAAAAGTTCGAATTGCACTTTTGAGAATATGAATTTTCATCTTTGACAGCACAAAACAAACAATTTCCATTAATAAGACTTCTACCACACCTCATGCAAGTACACCGTTGACAACAATTTGAAGTCGGATCCAAATGATTTCCACATCCATCACAAAACCAAGATAAGTCGAGCTGAGGTAGGTGATTGGGAGAATTTGAGGATAGTCAAATGAATTCGGGTTTTGATCATAAGAGAATGAATTACTTGAACCACAAAACAAACAACTTCCGTTTTGAATATCGTTACCACACCTTACACACGTACAATATCGACACGGTGAACCATAGAGTGGTTCACCACAACCAACACAAAGAATCAAAGATTCCATAGAATTAAACAAAAGAGGGGGAAAGAGATAGAATTAAACGATTAGAGGATAAGAAGATTGTTTTTGGATTTTTATGTTGGAAAAACGAAAAGTGAAATAAAAGTGAAAATCAATTTTTGAAAAGTAAAATCTTTTTGGATTTTTAATATTAGGAAAAAGGGAAATCACAAGAAAAACAATTTAGAAGAGAAAATATTTTTGTGTTTTTATATTTTGAAAATATTTACAAAAGCGTTAACTTCTCGAAAGAAGGATCTTCAAAACACATTACTTAAACGATCAAACGACTTAATCTTATCAACCGCTCCCCGGCAGCGGGGCCAAAATGACGAGTCATTTTTCAAGCGGTGAAGCTTAAACCATACTCGCAATTGACTAAAGGCCATACTCGCTAAAAATTGTGATACTCGCAAGAACAAGGAACTATACTCGCAAGTTTAAAGATCATACTCGCAAGGAAATGATACTCGCAACTCACAAAACCAAACTCGCAATACAAAATGATTTCATACTCGCAAAAACTTAAAGGAAATCCCATACTCGCAAAACCCTAAGTGATACTCGCAAAAACTAAGACCCAAACTCGCTAAAACAATGTGAAAATGATCATACTCGCTAAACCCTAAAAACCATACTCGCAAAAACATAAAAATGACGCTGGGAACTTTTAGACGCAAGGAAAACCAACTCTAAACTAATAAGAACATGTAAAAGTTATGTAGACACGATTTAAAGAAAGAAAAGAAGCTAAGGATTAATCTAACGACACAAAACTAATTAAACTACACCATATTTTTTTTATCTTTTTCGAAATGAAAACATGCAAAGGTGACAAGAATTATAAAAGCTTTTGTAAAAGATTAAAGATTATGTAAACTGTAACACCCCCAAAAGTTGTCAATAACAGCGGAAGACTTAACAATGACAGCGGAAGACTTTCGGGGTATTACTTCAAGGATCTTTGTCACAATTATAATAGACGACACAAAATGATATATAAAAGTTTGATTTATTTAAAATACCAATTATCTGAAATACAAGACATGTTTATAAGTTTAAGAACATGTTTTTATTCTGAAAGAAAGTAAGTAGTTTATTATAGTCCATGCCATGCTATTGCCCACTCCGTGCTATCCAGATCCATCTTGTTTAGTTACCTGAGATAAACATGCTAAAGTCAACATAAAGTTGAGTGATATTCATAGGTTTAAGTTTAAGAGTTTGAATCACAAGTTAAGAATGCATTATAATCATATGCAATCAATAAGTAAAAATCAATGTTCCTGTTATTGCCTTAAGCTCATGAAACTCAACGATTGACAGCCAATCATAAATGCAAATTATGATGGTAATAATAAGCCCCCAAGATAGGTATTTGTCAATAACCTATTTACAAGAACAATAAAGTGCGCCTGGTGTTTTCTCCAACAACCAAACGAGGATTGTCAATCACTAATAGTACTATCCACAATTATTTACGTTCACCCTTCAAGTGATTAAGGTTCATGATCGAGGGACTTCTGACAATAGTAACTTAAGCAAATAACATTGGCCTGACGGTATTTCAATACCCGGTATAAAAGACTTGTGTTCGAGTTTTAAGCATGTATCCCCCCCACGGGAAAATAGTTAAAGAGTGGGCTATGAACTCACCTTAGTAGTAGTTGTTGTTTCGTAACTCAACGATGTTTGCAACGGCTTCACACACAACCTAAAATATAATGCAAGTTTCAGTTGATAGTCTAAATCTGGTTTTATCGCGAATGTTTAGTTATAAATGAATCTCGTGTTTGTTTAAATGCTTAAAGTTTAAAAACAAAATTATATATTCATATAACTTGCAAGTAAAATGTTCGATGATCAATATAGTTATTATAACGGAAATATTATAGACATATTTTTTAAAAGAAATAAATATAACGTTTTACGACGAATTAATATATATAACGTATATATGTTTTAATTGCCAAGTTTTATATCCAAAATCACAATATTTATATAAAACTTAATAAGTATATAAAAGAAATATTATTTCAGTTTAGTCCTTTAAGTTTTTATTAATTTATATTTTTAACCTTAACGTTATATATTTTGCACCGTTAGTCCAAAATATATAATATTTACAATTTAGGTCCAAAAGTATCATTATTTACACAATTCATTTCTAAGTTTCATTTTTAACAGTTTAGGACTCATAAAAGCAGTTTTGACAGTTTACACCATAAGTTTCCAAATTTTACACTTTTAGTCCCTACGTTTATAAAATTTGCAAATTTAGTCCAAAAATTACCAAATTAAAAGTTTAACATTTTTATTTTCTAAATAAGCTCAGGGTACTTAGAATAGCTTATTCCAACAGCTTATTTTATTAAAAATCACTTATTTTCTTTATTGGGCCTTAACGAATCAAATACAAAGCCCAATAACATTTTTAGATCCAATGGGCTTACGAAATGTTTGGGCCTGGTCTTGGGCCTATTTTAGAAGTCTAAAAACACTGGAGTTGGGCTTTCAGGCCCAGTGTAACGAATAAGCTTAATGGGCTCAACTTAAGCCCACGTTATTATATATAAGTTTTATAAAAACGGTTTTGGTAGCTTTAAAAAGGGTTGGGCAAACATCTTAAACGAGTTCATATGATCAAATAAAATGTGTCATTCGTTTGTTAAGCAAGGTGACAATGGGTTCGAGTTATAAAAATATAGGGTCGTGTGTCTAGTTTGGGTTTAACGAGGTCAATGTGTTCGTATAAAACCATATAATGAAAACAGTTAAAGACTTAGAAAACTTTCTAAGTGTTTAACTTTTATTCGAATGGGTCAAGGGTGGTCACAAAGGGGTCGAATACATTGTACATTCGTCATTTCTATTATCAAAACTTGACATGACTCGTTTCTTAACGTGTCAAATAATTAGATTGTCAAAAAATGATAACATGTCTTATGGGTTTATTATAGTTATGAATAAAAAGGTAAAGTGACGTGTAATTATATGTAACGATGAAACTTAAGACAAGTGCATGACTATACACCTATAAGAGTTGGTATTATGGTCGTATGGTTCGAGATGGAGCAATGAGATCGTTGGTACAATTGGTTCATCCTAGCAAGTGGTCAAGGACGAGCAAAATTTGCTTCTTGGGTTCCTTCTACACTTCGTACTCTAGCCAAATTTTTCGTCCCACTTGTTGTCAAGAACTCACGTAAACTAGTATTTGGTATGGTTTTGAGGGTGTGATAACTGGGGTGCATGGGAGGCTTTATTAGGGAGTTTATTATGGAAGAAAGTAACATATGAGTTGGCAAGGTTGTTTGGCTCGTTGAGGTGGGTGGCACTCAAAGGTTTGCCAATCGAATGCAGCCACCAAAAAGGAGTTTCCTATTATTCCTGATATCTCGTGTCATTCCCGTGGTCATTGATTCAATTTGAGGTTATTGGTGGGCATATTGTTGAGGTCAAAGAGTGGTTGGACACCGTTTATAGTTATCAGTACAATGGTTTCTCCGTTTTACTTTATAGTTGGTATAAATACGAACCGAGTCAAGGAATAGTGGTTGTTGCTTCTTGATTGTTTGCTAGGTCGTGAATTCAAACATGTAAATATATGTGGTGTGTGGTCGAATTTAAAAAAAACGAAGGGTCTTTGGAGGATGGGTTTGTCGCGCTGAACAAAAGAGAATATTTTATTAAGTGGTCGTTGGGCATGTTTAATCCTTGTGTGTTATGTTTTTCCATCTGCCCAGAAGAAAGAAAAATAAACTAAGGGTCCGTTTGTGTGTGTAGTTGGTAGTTTGTAATAGGCCCAATTGTGGTCATCGTTAGGCGTTGTTTAGGTATAATTTTTACGGGTGGTTACGGTCCGAATATATTAGGGTAGTCCGGATATTTCGTAGCTCCGGAAATCAGTATAAATATATAGTATTAACAAGTATTATTATAAACCGTCACTCTGAATCAGATAGAGAAGCAGAACCATCATCATCATCATCAGACCAGTCACCACCACCACCACCACCAAAAGCAAAAAGACCAAGAATGAAGAAAGCCAGTCTGAGAACTACAAAAGCATTTTTACGGGCAAAGCATATTGCGGGATCTTCAAGGACTAGGAGAACACCACAACAACACGATGGTGATCTTCAAGACCAAATGAAGAAAATGACTACACTAGTTACTCAGCTCTCTGATAAAGTACAGGAGTTAATGCAGACTAAAGCTCAAGTTGACAAGTACATGACAGCAAATATGGAAGAGATGATCAAAGACTACACCAAAGAATACTTGGGTGAAAATCTTGTATCTACAGTAACTCCAGAGTTGTCTAAACTGCTGAAACCCATCAGAAATGAGCTAGACATCAGGATTCGTAAAAACATCGTCAAAACGCTTCAGTCAACTCCTTTCTATCTGCAAACGAACATGCCTTCTACTGAGCCTGTGGATTTAACCGTGGAACAACTGGAAACTTTGTTAGCTTCCAAACTTGCTGAAAAGGTAGAAAACACTGATGAAGAAGCTGCATTACTTGAATCCCTAAGGGCAACAGAGTCATGTAAAGAAGCCGCTGGTACACGCAAACGTCCAAGAAAAGACGATGATCCGGACAAAGACTCACAAAGCGAAAGATCCAAGTCTATCCGCAAACCATCATCATCCAGACAACCACCAGCATCTAAGACTTCTACCCGCAAACCCCAAAGTTCAGCACCCAAGTCTGGACCCACAGCAGCAGAAGAACCATTCATGCTTCAGCAAGATGATCAACAGGAGGAACCACAACATGAATTCATTCAAACTGAATCTCCTGAACCACAAGCTGGAATATCATCAACAACTCAGACCGACAAGTCTAAGAGTAAGAAGAAGCAAACCAAACGGTTTACATGGTTAGATGCCCCTGAGGCTCCCGAATCTGAATGGGTCACTACAATGATTAAAGCTCATCCACCGCTTGAAACCGAAGAACCACTCCCGGGCAACACTTTACAATACGCTCAGAGTATTCTTTCGGGTCTTCAGCTGGAAAAAGTGACGAAAGCTGAACTTAGGCGAATCAACAAGGATGCTCGTGACTTTCTTAAAGTACGATCAGGAAACAAAATTGAGCTGGACTACCATTTGCAGAACATTGCATCAGCTTTATCAGACTCCTTTGATTGGCTTAATCCGGAAAGCAACTTCGATGCCCATGGAAAACACAATGAACCGTACTTCACCGACTGGACAAAACCTTTACCTCTTCAAGGCTTTGCTGACAAGCCTAGAATTCCATATCGGTTCTTCTTCAACTATGATCTCCGCTACCTGCAACACGACATCAAAGCTTCCAAAGATCGCTACAAGTCTTCATTAAGGATTTCAGTACCAGCTGCTCGTTATGAGGTTCCAAACATTGAAGAAACCGCTCCTATTTTCAGCAACTCTATTGTGGAATACAACAGAGACGCTTTGTTTGGAATTCAGAACTGGTCAGAACGACGAAAGCTCGGCTACACTCACAGACGTGAACGTACATCCGGTGATGTGAAGAACAAAGGCCGAATCGTCGCAATCATGCAAATCCTGGAAGATAAACGGTTTGATTATGTCTACATGAAGGAAATAGTGGTTAAGAGGCAAGACGAACAGCTCTACAAGTTTTGTGAAGCCGATTTCCCACATCTTTATCTAGATGACGTAGAAGATATGTATCTGGAGAAAGTTCAAGGAAGAATGAGGGGCTTCCCAACGTCAACTCAGTACAACTTCATCTCTTCCTTGCTCATGTACATCAGACAACTGATCATCCGTGAACGTGTAGAAGATCTACAGTTAGGTGTTGAAAGCTACCAGAATCATCTCAACTTGACCAAACCACAACTCATGATCGAAGAACTACATGACGCATCTCAACTAATGATTCTCCAAAAACCAAAGTTCGGGGTTACCTACCTCAACTCAAAGAATCAGCTACGGTTCATGCGGTTCGACGAGCTTCATAAGTTCTGTGATGCTACCTTGCAAAGAGTTCGTGATGGTCTAGTGGGGAGATTGACGGACGATCTGAACAAAGTAAAAGAAGGAAAGAATACCCGTTGGAATTCTAGCACAAGAAGAATGGTAAAGAACTTCATCCATGCCATTGAAGAAAGGCTCAACCGGAGGGAACAGATCAGGAGGCTGGAAAGTTATATCGGGGTTCGTCCATCGTTTCCGATCCTGACATTTCAAAGGCCCAACGCAAAGTTCACCGACTTCAATGCCTTGACCTCATCTCAGACTTAAGCTTCTGGTATAACCTTTCATTATTTCCAATTCATTCTTGATTATTGTGAATTATTAAGGCTTGTGTACACATAACAGTGCACAACCCATACCTTGTAAAGAAAGGACCCTGTGGTACGCTTCAGTGCTACAATCCTAAGATAAGGAGCGAAGGCTTCTTACTTTTGAGTAGAATTTATCAAACTTTTCAGATTTTCACAATTCTACTCAAAAGACAAGTATTTCACCTCAATGAGTATCCACAAGTTGAGGGGGAGTACTTGTACCAAAACATCGTTCTTAAAATCTCAAATCTTTGATGATAACTCCCCATAAGACTCAAAAAGCATATTTTAATCAAAATCGTTTGCAAAAACAACATTTGATATGCTATTTTTGAGGGGGAGAAGAAGAAAATGATTAAAATATGATGTGGCAAAATTGTATCTCACTCGAGCTCGACTCAGAATTGACCCAAGAATTGACGAAACAAAAACCGTTAGTATTCGAAAGGATTTATCCGAGTAGATTGTACCGTTTCGAGAAACTCTTTCTAGACGTTACTTTGACGGGTCTAACTTCCTTTATGGAATGTTTACAACTTCAAGGTAGTTATTAGGGCTAGTTGTCACCTAAAAACTGACAATGCATCCCTTTAACTAAGCAACGTAACCGTGTCCCTCGGGTACATGTCTATTAAGAGTGGATCAATTCTAAAGTGCTAACTTCTCCCGCATGTGTTATTTTCCGCAAAATATTCATAAGCACATGTGGAGGGGGAGTATTTCATAAGAAAATAAAACCCTCAAAGTGTTATAAAATGTTTTTTTTCACAAACACTTTGAGAGATTTTCAAATGAATGGTTTCAAAAGGCATCACTAGGATAGTCATGGAGTTATAAGGTGACTAAGGTTAGGAATAACCGTCCTATGATCCGCCTAAACCGGAGGGATCTACCCAAGGACATCACCAATAGTTAGTATTTAGAAGTCCTTAGGTATAATTCGAAAATGGAGTAATGAATGAAACGGAGAAAGAAGGGGTTGAAGAATTAAAAAGAAACGTTATGAAAAGGGTGAAAAGAAATGAACCCTCCAAATTATTCAACCTTAGGGCAGACACCGGGTTCAATTCATATGCTACTGGTTGTTGCTAAGGCGACACCGGTATTGAAGATAAAATACGTCATGGACCCAGTGACGCATGCACCTTAACCTTCTAGCCACTCGGGTATCTCTCAAAAGATACTTGTTTCATTCTCACGGGGAACCGTTGTAATTTATCGACCCTCTATTTAGAGTTGGTTGATATTGAAACAGGAGTCCCTGCCCCAATCTCCGCATAGGAAACCATAAGTTTCACTAATTGAGTCTAGAGCCACGAGATACATCAAAGATCTCTTAGGTACACTTAGTAATCTTACATTGGTTGTTCTACATCAATGGACACCAATTGTAAATTATCGAGTCCTTCGCAGATCTTAGCAATCTGCCTAGAACGTTCATGAGGGATTTACTTAGGTATTTCTCGAATGATTGAACGGAAATCCTGCCAGGGTCAACATCAAACAGCCCTGACAGCAGGTCACTTCGGTAATTCCTCGTGGGTTACGCTTAGTGTTTACGATGGCTTCAAACGGTCTACAGTCGTGGGCTGATCTCCAGCGACTCACCTAATCGTGGGTGTACTTAGTTGTGCCCGTGTAAGCTCCTTAGGGAGTATCCGATTAGGAACGGCCTTGGCGCGAATTAGAAGGACTCTTCACACTATGCTGTTGACGAATTCTAGTTCAAACCTGTAAGTACCGGTTGTATTATTGCTAACAGTTTTATTTCAGGTACAAATGCCATCTTGAACACCAACTTCCACATGCTCATACATACATCTCAAATGCAAAAGAAAGCTCGATGCAACATCACAGTCTAAAGAAAAGATTCTACGACAACAATCATGAATCTTCAACAACAAAGACAAAGAGCTACGAATGCATAATTACAACACAGTCAAAGATGTATGAGCATGACGGAACGGAGCGAATTCATTGGAGACACCAAAAGTGACGTATGGCGGATTACAACATCATCTATCATTTTTTCACATCAACAAAGACAAAGAACAAAGAACTATGAATCACTTATACTACAATCATTTTGAAGACGTCTAAAGCTACAAAAGTCAAAAGTTAAAGTCCAAAGACAAAGACGTCAAGCAACCTCGATGACCGTGACGAACTTCAATCCTTCAACAATCCTTCATGACCGATCCTTAGGGGGAGATTGTTAGGATCATAGTTTTCAACTATTCAGTCAAGTCTCGGTCATTTTAGTTATTGTAATAGGTTGCTAGAATTATCTTATTTAGTTACGTTATTTAATACTCGTATGGTTTTATGTAATAGTCTAAGTTAAAGTCCAATGGGCCAAAAGCCCAAACGTTTAAGAGAAAGGAAGGACTAGGCATGTTGCCCTAGCTCCCATCCTATAAATAGGACCTCTATGTAATCCTTTCTCTTGTTGGTTATTTTCATATCTTAAGGAAACTCTTGTTCTTTCATCTTTCATATTGATCTTAATCAACCAAGTCTAATTCTCATCTCATTTCTTTCATTTGAATACTTGTGTTTACTAATATGGTGACCATAACAGAGGGGAAGGAGAATTTCCATGGATTCAACATATTTTCGAGTGAGAAGCAAGAATCTCCCCCAGATCAAAATCTCCATTGTTAATCCAAATTCCATCTGGAACTGAATCAGCTTTTGAGAAAAGCCTCCGACCACTCTTCTCAAAAGAAAATCCTTACCCTCACGGAGTGAGGGAAGGGAAAGTCGGAAATGATAGGATGAGAAGACCTGGAGGTGGAATCACCACCCGAAGAAATTATGAACGTAAACAAGAACTCTTGAGCGGTAACTCCTCTGAAGCAACATCGATGACATCTATTTCGGTTAACCGATTAAGCGAAGTCATAATTTGAAGGAAGTACCTCGAAAGTTTGTCAGGTTAAAGGTAATCAGCTTCATTACCCACAAATAATGTGATTTCTTGCTCCGAAATACATCAATGAGGAGCTCGAACCCGTTTAGGAAATCCTCTTCAACAATGAGAGGAACCCCGTGCGGTCAGCTCGAAATCGAAACCAACGAAAGTACAGCTGGGCAATTGGAACTTTTCTACATTTACGAATACGATCTTCAGCAATGCCAAAGGAGCAGATATCGAACGATCATGAAGCTCTAAAGTCATGCATGTAGGAGTGAAGTTCCCGGAAGAGAAAGTCTTCTCCCCATAACTGAATAAGGCATCCAGGTTAATGCTTTGCGCCAGATCGGACCAAAGCAATAGCATTCAAACCATCCCTGGAAATACACAAAAGGTAAAGAGAAATTTCCCAAGGTCTCCCAAAGCTTTTCGGGAAGCTTCCTTTAACAAAAAACTGCTGAGCAGTTCTCTCGTTAAGCGAGTTTTTGCCATCTCAAAAATTTACTTGTTAGTCAACAAGTGTTGAGTGTGGATGCAAACTTTGGTATCAGAAGGATAGATCCGAACGAAGTATGTCAAAGTGTAATTCTTGGAAAATTTGAAAGAATTTATCCATTATGAATGACTTGCTTTTTCTCGGAGCTTTTGTTCATTTAAGTGATGGGTAGGAAATAGAAGTTTGGATTTGGTCTCAAGCCGGTAGTTGACTGGAAGGTTCCAAGACAACTCCGGCTTGGGTTTCGTTTTCGGAACAACCCTGAGGATGCGTGTGCTGTATTTGTGGGCTTGTAACTTGCCTTTGTCCTTTGTCGCCTCAGGCTCACGTTACCACTACTTTTGGAAGGGAAGGAAGAAAGAGGTTAAGTAGTAATCGCGTTCATCATAAGCAAGCACCACTCCTTGGTTTGTGATCTGCCTTAGCATCGCCCCTTCGGTTAGCGAATCGTGTTGCTCGGAAGTTGTCCCTGAGCCGAAGGTCGATCATTTCAAAGACTTCTTGAATCTCAGAATATCTGGCTGACCATAAGCTGATTCATTTCCTCTTGGGATCTTCATGAAATTGTTTCAACAACTCATCAGATGACGGTCGGTAGGAAACAATAGACTTGAGTCTGAAGGTAGAAAATTTGACCTTCGGTTTGTTTTGGACCTTGGTTTTGAAAAATTCCTGATTTTGAATTATTTCCCTGAAAATTCCTTTGATTGGAATACCTGACCTTGGTTTCGGTTAAAGTTTCCTGGTTTGGAAACCTTGGTTCTAATTTGTGGTAACCATGACCTTGATTGACAAATTTACCTTGTTTGATAACCTGGTTCATTCTTTTGGTTTTTGGAAATTTTGGTTACGGTTTTAAAATTATTGATTTTGATTAAACCGGAGGTTCCAGGGGTAGTGGATTGGGCCGATAGTTCGGGTCCATCGGAGGAACGGAATTGGTTACTTCCAGATTGGAAGGACCAGCTATCGCGTAGCTTCAAAGGGGTTACCATCGGTGGCCATACAATTGGTAATGAATGCGTGCGGGGCACACAGGTAAACACTAGTTCCAAGTTGTTTTTGAACTTCAGCAGGAGGAGAAAGTTTGTGGAAAGAGTACTTTTCTTTTGTTAGAGAGACCCAAAGCTTGAAAAGTGCTCCGTGAGTTTTTCCGAATCTTAAGCTCGGCTGCTAGCTGACTCACGGGCGATGAGAAGAAGAGAACCGAACACTCACATTGGGAAACAACCGGTTTGCTTCGTGTAGTACGACCTTAGATTGGTCTCGATGATCGTAAAGCTTCTTTTGTTGTTTTAACTGGAAATTACCATCCCGCGGAGGACATTAAGAGAAATCCTGATCAGACCTTGGCTCACAACATTGGTAGAAAGTGTCGAGTTGCATCAACTCGGAAAACATGATGATGGACATTTGCGAAGCAATATCCTTAAAACGAATCCCACGACTCACTAAATGATTCATCAAATTTCTGAGTGACTTGATGATTCTCATTTTTAAGACTCGTGGTCTTTGAAGGAGGATAGAATTTATTCACAAATTTCTTTACCAAATCCTCCCATGTTTCGATAGAACGAGGGGGTTGTTTTTCAAGCCAAATCCGGGCTTGTCCCTCGTGGGAGAATGGGAAGAGAAGAAGTTTGATTGCCTCAGATGGGACATTCTTGTATTTGATGGTAGATGTGATCTTGTTAAACCATCGAATATGAGCATGAGGATCGTCCCGCTCAAAACCAAAGAATTGACTTTGGGTCACAAGATTCAGTAACCCGGTCTTGAGCTCAAAACTATCAGCCATGATGGCTGGAACAACAATGGCATCTCCGTAACCCTCGATAGGTGCCTGGAGAAGCTCACTCATAGGAAGATCTGCCATGACGACAGAAGTGGTACTAACAGTACGAATCTCGGATTCGACTGCGGGTGCAGAACGTCTACGTCGTCTTCGAGGAATTCTGCCAAGCACACGTAATGGGCTTGTAGACCTAGAAGAACGAGTGCGCATGCACTAGAAAAACAAAACCAATGAGCAGAGAAAACTTGAAATCTTTTTATTTATCTTTTTCTTTTGTTGTCTTTTCTTTTTATTAACCGTTACACCAATCGAAACCTTTTTGCTTTAAAAGCTAATCGGGCAACAATTGACTCACGATCATTTTTCTGTTGTTATTATTTGGGAATGGTTTACAACCGCCCTCCTTCAACGGAAGACGGAGGATGTGTATTATTTTTTTGGTATTTTTGTTGAATACTTGGTGACAAGTATTCCTTTTTTCTTTTTCTTATATATATATTAGAAACAAAGAGAAAATATTTTTGTGTTTTTTATGTTTTTGAAAGATGAAAATACGATATATATATATGGTAAATATACAATGGATAGAAATCAACGATCACTAATCTTCAAAAACGTTCGAATACGCAGCACACCTCCCCGGCAGCGGCCCAAAATTTTGATTTGCCCTGAAACAGTCAACAAAAGTCAACCAAATAATTGGTCAACTAAAGTCAAACTATCTAAGGCTCAATGCAATGGACCAAGGAGTATAGGAATTCCCCAGGTCGTTATGTCCCGACGAGGTGTGGAAAGGTATTTAAACGAATTTGTAATCGGGTGATTTTTGAATGGAAAGAGGTTTGAGATGATAAAACTAAGGAAATGAGGTGAAAACGATTCACAAGAATTATATTAACAAGCACGTGAGATGGACTTATCTAAAAACGTTTTAAAATAAAAAACGTACGTTTACGTTTAAATAAACGTTTACGTACAAAAATAAAAGTGAAATGAGAGAAATAAAAGTCCTACGGGGTTACAAGTAATTTTCTTATGCACTAAATGACAAAAGAAAATTTTTGAAAAAAGAAAATTAATTATTTGCTAAAAATTCTATTTATTATTAATTAATTACTAATTAAACAAAATTAAATCAAATTAAATACTTAAACTATCTAAAAAAATCTAAAGCTTTTTTGGAAATTTAATTAAACTAAACTAAACTTAAGAAAAATAAAAGCTTGGACAAAGGACTTATAAATAAGCCGGAATAAGCAGTTTAGTTTAAATAAGCAAATTAGACAAAACTATGATAAAAGGATTGATCTTGTAATGAATAACGGAACTGGTGCCCCAGAGCTTATGGAAAGGGAGTGTGTGCTTGTGTCGTGTGTAGGGTAGAGGTCCTGGGTTCGAACCCAAATTTTTGCACAAAATTTCATTATATTTTTTTTTTCTTTCTTTTGTTCACTGATCCTTTAACACAACAATCAAACACAAACACAAACTTGCAAAATCAATTCTTTTCTAAAAAAAACAGATTATAACACAAATCTGTGCTTGATTTTTACACAGATTGAAGATCAAGAGTGAATTACAATTTTTTTTTTCTTTTTCTTTGTGATTGCTAATTTCTAAACCACTGAACCAAATAAGCTTAAATAGACTTAAAGCTTGAAAACAACAAACAGAAAGACAACAACAACACAATTAAACAAAAACAAGAACAACAACTGCAAACAAGAACATGAACAAGCAGTAGCAGTAAAAGAAACAAGAACACAATAAGCAGATGAGCAATTAAGCTCAACAAGCTTTCAAAAGTTTAAGTAAACGAATAAATAACAATGACAATGACTAATAACAACAATGGAATCAATAACAACAAAAATTATCAAGAACAAAAGCAAAATCCTAAACTCAGTATATACTGAGTATATGCAGGTTCAAAGGGTCCAAAAGCTAGCTTATTTATAAGCACTAATTAAGCAGGAAATCCTAAACTAAAATTAGCTTCCAAAACCTCACCTAGGTGGCTTCCTTAAACAACAAGAATCAAAGCATTTGGTCAAGTATTGACCAATCTATGGACCAATGAAAATGAGTCAAAACTGGGTTAACTGGGGGCAGGGCATGAACAGGCCAACATGTCTACTTTGAGGCTATTTTCAAGTGACCAAATTGGTTTAAAATCCAATTTTTCTTTTTGATTATGAAAGTTGAGCAACCAAATATTACAAAACAGCAAGANGAGGGGGAAAAGCAGAAACCATGGTGGTTTGCTAGGGTGGTTTCATGGGGAGAGGAGAAAGGGGGGAGGGTGTACTGGTATAGACTTTTTTATATTATTATGAAAACGTGGGGGTGAAAAGGGAGGGGGTCTGGGCTGGTTATAGTTTTTTTTTTCTTTTGGGCCGGGTTTTAAACAAAGGGAAATGGGCTGGGGATGGTTGGGTTGTTTTTGGATTTGGGATTTATTTGTTTTAATGGCCCATTTGGTTTGTGAATATAACAAGGACTAAGAATGTAACAATTTCAGCCTTGAGGGACTGAATTTGCACATTCTCCAAAGTACTCATGAGGCCCAATCATGCCAAACTCCAATAGAACAAGGACCAAAATTTCCATTTTTGCACTTTTGAAACTCCAAGGATCATTTTTGTAAATTGCCCAAAGTTCAGGGACCAAAACTGCCAATTTTCCAAAATTGCATTCAAGGACCTATTTTGATAACTTAAAATATTCCAGGGACCTTGAATGATAAAATTCCACGTTTTTGAATTCTAGGGACTAGTTTTGCCAATATTTGAAAGTTGGGGGACTGAAACTGCCAATTCTGCAAACTTTACTCATTTTTCATTTGTTTTTAAACATTTTGCATTTGAGATATATAAAACACAATCCTTGGATATTTTCATCATTTTGATGTGTTTTTGCGTGTTTTCAGATGTTTTGCGTTTCAGATTTGACCAAAAATGATGAGTGTTTGAGCACTCATCAGCCAGCAATTCCCAATTAGCTCCAGTATGATTCCGAATGCACCGGCGAACACTTCACTGGAAGACATATTTCCGGTATTCACACCAGATAATGAACCGGTTGTCCAACAACAACCCGATCTACCGGTGAACAATTTACCGGTGGAAAACCAACCCATTTGGAGAGGGTTGAATGATGAAGAATTGTTTCAGCAAGATATGCAAGAATTATTACGTGTTCAAGCAGATGAA
>LBNU01014379.1:40364-57094 GCA_014162995.1 Artemisia annua | reverse complement strand
AAAATATATTCGCGATAATTTAGACTATCTAGGTTGGTGTGCAAGCATCGTTTCTAAGCAAATGATAAATCACAATATACCGTTGTGATTTATATAATAAGTCATATATTAAAAAAAAATTTGTCATACGTAAAAGTGGGTATTTAAATAACGTAATAACTTGTAAGTATTTACTAACCGTTGGGGAAAATTACGAGAGGCTACAGTTACTCCTGACGGCCTACTTTTCCTAACACCTGACGGCGTCAGGTGTTAAATCCAAAATTTTCTCTGGCCCGTCATTTGAAAATTGGATTCCACTCTTTTGTCAAGGCTTTCTGACGGCGTTACCTTGTGACTTCTGACGCCGTCAGGTTGTAAATCTTCATCTTTTGAGACTTTGTCGTTTTCTTCACTTTTATGCTCCAAAAACGTCCGAATATGCATGTTTTCCAGAATTCCTCTCAAAAGTATCTAAAATGACAAAAGGAACGATTTAGGGCAATATTTGATCACATTTATACGAATTAGGGCTTAAATGACCCCCTAAAAGCGTAACACTTTTCGTCTCATCAAAAATAAACATCAAAGGTCCCTGGGGAATCATAAATTGGCAATATTGGCCGTTGGTTTATACTTTGGAAATTTGGCAGGTTCAGTCCTTGGATTTTCAGCAAATTGCACATTTGGTCCTTGTGGTATTTGATGACATCAAATAAGTATATATTATTATCATCATTTATCCTATTTATTTGACTTGTTTTACTACATTATCTATGAGAATCGATACTTAATTGTTCACTTTAGTATTTCTCAGGTAAAAACAAGGAATTGGTGAAACTTGGCGATTTTGGACGAATTATGGAGCAAAACAAGCAAGATGTCAAAGGTCTACTGAAATCCAGAAGATGCGCCGTATCTCTATCAACAGATACACCTCAATATCATACTTAGATGAATTCGAAGGCCATTGCCTGACTTTGAAGAATGCGCCGCATGGAATTCTACCATGCGATGCTTATGAAACTTTGGTCAGCGAAGAAGATCAAGCTTGTTCTACTCCAGATACGCCGCATTATAGTTCTGACATACGGCGTATCACTATCAAGACTTCACCAGATTCAATCCAAGACACTGAAGGACATGCGCCGCATAAAGATTCAAGTTACGCCGCATCTGAAGACGGTGTACGAATATTACAGAATATATTAATCTTGGACCCCACGCGAAGTTAAGTACATGCGCCGCATCTACTTATTCAATGCGCCGCATCGTGCCCTCAGACAAAAACTATAAATACCCCAAGACCTATACGAATTTTTTGTGCAACATAACCCTAAGGAAACGAACTCAGTCGAAGAAGCATCACAAGACACACCCAAATCGAAGATATTAGAGCTGTAAGAAGGTCCTGTATGTATTTAATTCATTAAGTAGTTTTGTTTTATTGTAATAGTACNATATTACAGAATATATTAATCTTGGACCCCACGCGAAGTTAAGTACATGCGCCGCATCTACTTATTCAATGCGCCGCATCGTGCCCTCAGACAAAAACTATAAATACCCCAAGACCTATACGAATTTTTTGTGCAACATAACCCTAAGGAAACGAACTCAGTCGAAGAAGCATCACAAGACACACCCAAATCGAAGATATTAGAGCTGTAAGAAGGTCCTGTATGTATTTAATTCATTAAGTAGTTTTGTTTTATTGTAATAGTACGCTTTAATTCATCAGGATTGATGGGCTGTTATCGGCTACCATACCGCACCCCTTAAAATTGCTTTCCCATCAATCAAAGTCTATATGATGATGTTTTTGGTGACTTATATTTGTGCATTGATAACCTCTGTGTTTAGTTGAGTCTTCTGGACTACCATACCTGTTCCTCGCTTATTCGTGCTCATTAGTTTAATTTGCTATTTAATAAAATCAAACTGTGCCAGTCTCTCAGGCTTAACCCCTTTCGTTAGATTAGACTGTAAAACTAACTTAGGATATTAAAATAATGATTAGGTTAACTAGATAATATGTTCCACTCTTAGTGATCGACACTCTACTTACCATTATATTCATACTGACCGGGTACACTGCTCGTTAAGTGTGTGTGTTATTGATAAGTCGGCTAAATATAAATTTAAAACTTGAGTAGGCATTAATACTGCTAAACCACGACGACACATAAAGCACTCATCAGTATTCCAAGCTTAAAACAAACGGACCTAATTTTATTATTAAATCCAATCCAAAAACAAGTCCAACACTTTATAACTCCCAAGGCCCAACAACACCAGGCCCACTCCACACCCAACCCAACACCAAACCTGTTTAGCTAATACCGGGGTCAAACCCCCGGTCAAACCCACCTTCTTTCCCCCCAATACCACCTTCAACACCACTGCAAAACCACTCCAACTTGCCTGCACCCCCTGCCACCTCTGCCCACCACTTGCTCTTTTATTCCCTCCTCCAAAACACCTCAAACAAGAAACATTAAATGCCCCTAACCCTATCACAAGTTAACTGTCAAATTGGCAGTTAACAAGTTTTCCCACCAAAACCATTTTAAAGGCCAAGATCAATTTAACCAATCCAATGGTCAAGAAAGTTGATGGGAAAGATTCAGAGGAGCAAAAGAACCCTAATCCATCATTATAAATAGGCTACTATAGCCATTGTTGAACTATGTATTTTTTTTAGTTAAACTTTAATGTCGAATTAGTGTTATAAGTATCAATTTCAATTTTTAAGCTTGTATCTCAGTTATGTTGATGTAATATTTAGCTTAGTTAATCAAAAAATCAAGTTTCCTTGTTTCAATTCATGTATGCTAAATTTCTTCAACTTTTCATTTAAGGTCCATATTTCACAAAAAGCTCTTGTTTACTGTCCAATAAGCTCACCTGAGCTTATTATTGAGTTTTATATAAGTTACATTAGTCTTAAACAAAGTTCTAATTCAAAATTTCAAAAATACTCAAAAATACCAAATAAATAGTTGAAAAATAACTGTCATATTTAGTATTAGAGAGCATAGGCTTAATTTTGATTTAATCTCGGTGCAACTTAGCTCAAATTAGTCTAATATATCTTAATTGATCATTCTGCATAAGTAGTATAGGGTAAATTTTCCATTTGCTTTGAAAACTCAAAATCAGTTTTACTCAAAGGGGCGTTTGGAATAGAGTGTTTCAACATGTTCTAGGCTTCTGTAGGTGTAAAATTGGGTTGAGGCACTTCATTTTAGGCTCATCTAGTTCATTTTAGTCATAAAATATATCACTCTTTTCCAATAAAGTCAAAAATCTCATTTTCAACTCATTTCAATTCACTTTCAACAAATCTTAGTTGCATAATCCATCATATAGTTGCATTAGTAGTTTAGATTGCTTAATTTAGTCACATTGTAGCTTATAACATCATCTAAAGTAATTAGGAATCATTCAAAACTCACAAAAGTCAACATATGCATAAACAAGAAAAAAGTCAAAAAGTCCCAAACCAGCAAATTTTTCTTTTATTTTTCATTTCTTCAATTTTCAACTAAATCTTATGAAATTTTGGGATAATGTACTCAAATAGCTTGTTTACTTAGTGGTATTTTTATTTTAAATTTTAGATTTTTTTATAGTTCTGAAACCCTATTTCAAGGCTGCAAAAACTTAGTCCTAACCAGCAAATTTTTCTTTTATTTTTTATTTCTTCAATTTTCAACCAAATCATATAAATTTTGGGGTAATGTACTTTGAAAGCTTGTCTAATTATTAGTATTTTTATTTCATTTTTTAGATTTTTTTTGGTTGGCTCATGAGAGACCGTAAATACCCCATTTAGGTTTAAGGAGTATTGGATTTGCTTAAATCTGCTATTTTGTGCTTATCAGTTAGCTTAGTTGCATGTTTTAGCTTATTTCTAGTGTTCTTCAATTAGATTTAGTCCTTTGGTTCAGTTGGTTAGCTTATGAGATTGCTTTTCAAAGCATAAAAATCCCTTTTAAGCTTATTTTGTTAATTGTCAAACCAATAAGCTCTCACTGAGCTTATTTGTAACTTTTAGAAAGCTTGTTTTTATAAAAGTTGGTTATTATTAGTTGCTTAACGGTCTTGTAAAAAGAAAAATATAAAAAAAAACAGAAAAAGTGGAGGTTGTAGGATTCGAACCCTAGACCTCTTGGTTACCACAGACAAAACCACACCAGTGTCATGCACCATATCCACTAGGGAGTATTTAGTGTTTTAATTTTCCCTATTTTTATTTATACTAGTATTGGATTTATAAGCTTATTTTCCTTCTTGGCTTAATTTTCTGCTTATAAATAAGCACATAGGACTTTTTATATTTTTCCTAGCTTACTGTTGTTATAAAGTATTTTTAGAAAAAGTTTCATAACTTTCACTGTTCACATAGTATTTTTAATAATTTAAATTAGTATAATTAGTAATTAATTAATAATAAATAAATAAAAAGTCAAAAAAAAAATTTCTTTTTTCTAAAATTTTCTTTTATCATTAGGATTATAGAAAAGTAATTTTCATTCCCATAGGATTAGCATTGCTCAAATTTCATTTTTCATTTTACGCGTTTGCGTTATTTTAAATTTAAACGTACGTTTTTAAGTATTAATACGTTTTAGGTTAATTTGGTTTTACGTAATTGTTAATATAGCTTGTTTAAGTTATTTTCACTTATATTTGTTTAGTGTAATCACCAATCTCTTATATCGTTAACCATTCAAATTCACTCGATCACAAAACGTTTATAAATACAATTTCACACCTCGCTGTGACATAACGACCCGGGAAAACAATATACTCACGGGAGATTGTGCAGAAATGGTTTGACCAACTTGACCACATCTGTGGTTGACTTGCGTTGACTACTTTGGCATGCATCAGCTAACCCAACATAAACCCGACATTCAACTTTAGGGACGAAATGCGAACTGACACATTGTTAATTATGCAACTTTTTCGTATCTTCTCTGATACGCATATTAATGTTTACGCGAGAATCAATAAACCCACACCCAACCATTAACACTTGAGTAAAACCGATCATCTCACACACATTGTCACATACAACCTACCCATATTCTATCTTATTGAATCTGATCTAAACACACACCCACAAACACAAACCATCTGAAGTTGCAAGGCGAGCAAAATCAAACAACACATATACGAGGTAACAATATTTACTGATTTATATTACATTCAAACGTTATTTGTCATAATCTTAATCATTAATGCAGTAGCTATGTATGGGAATCAATTTATTTGAGCTTTGGACAATCCTGAAGATGTTTTGGATGAGTTTGTAAGTTAACACCATATAAGAATTAAATGTTATTTCTCTAAGAAACTAGTTTTAAGAAATTGTCAATGCTTAAAACATAATCTTGATATACAGGAACTGCATAATGATTACGTGTTAGGAGGCTCCTATCATGGGAATCGTTATATTTACTTAGTTAACTATATCGGGGTTAGATGGAGAGTTAGTGTAAGAAGAGTATCAGAGTTAGTCTGTATTGTTGAGGGAGCAAGGTCGAATGATTTTGCAATGCACAACATCACTTGTTCGGATGTTTGTTATCTACATTTTATAGAAGACAGTGAGGATGTGTTTTATGTAGCTACCTACAATTAGAATTGGGAGGAGTTACATAATTATGAACCAGAAAGTGCTAAGTTTTGGAGATGTTTAGTGCCAATGACAGACACATCTATGTTTGAGCAGTCATTGCCAGAAGATTTTCTAGCATATCTGCATGGTCCAACACCTACAGAGTCGATCATGGTTACTAGTAACACCATTGAGTACGAAGTTAGTGTGCAAAGTTTTAAGGATTGCTATGATCGATATGTCCACAGGTACCTCTTTGGCTGTGGTTAGGAGAGACTAGCCAAAGACTTGAAAATGGTACCTGGTCAGATGATGGTGTTTACTCAGGTTGTCCTAGGGGAGGAGTTTAATGTAATGTTGTTTGAACATGATGGAGGGGTCATCTCAACAGTGGAGACATACAGCACCAACATAGCCATGAATGCCCTTTGTCACCAACCACATGACTGTGGTAAGTTTTAATTTATTCACTATAACTACATGAAGTATATCATAGCAGTATAACTTATTGGATTATATGTAATTAAGTATCTAATATTATATTTAGATTTTGAACCCCGTCGGATGGATTGGATGTGTAATTGGCCGTTTTCATACAGTCCATGATCACGAAGAAAGGGCATTCTATAGGAAGAAGACTGCCTGCTTCTGGAGAGATGGACGACTTGTAAGTATTTTGAAACTTTGCTATACTTCCTTTATGCATTGTTGACATGGTTACTTAATAAGATATATAGATGCCATTTTTATCAGATACTGTGTGTCTTATACAAAGTTTGATGAATCATAATGTCTTATAGATTCAACCCATCACAAACTATTGATTAGTTTTCTTCGTTATGTAACAGTTTATACCCTCAAGAATTGTTAACAAGTACAACTTGTATGGGTTCCTTATCGTTGTTGTGAAGCATAAATCGATACGGAAAGTGTTCGACGTGCATGAGAGAACAATTCAAGTTGGTCAAGGGATGTTGAGGAGGAAAGTGGCTATTGTTTCATCCAAAAGTTTCAGGGAGTTGAGGGCGGAAGCACGGTTTGGTCACGGTTCAATGCTCCCTTTTTTTTTAAAGTGAAGAAACTAACAGGACACAAAGCGTTTTACACTTTGATGTGTACTGAACTGCTGATGGAGCTTTACAGTTGGATCAGTGACATGTTTTAAACATCTTTTGTGGAATTGTATGTATGGTGGATTGGTGGCCACCCAAAAACTTGAACAATGCTTAGAGAAATGTTTTGTATCTATTTGTGTTTGATAAACCGTATGGGTTTGTCCATCAACAATGTTTTCCAACTATGATGTAATATATGTATGCATAACTTATGGTTTTAAATGGATAATTTGTAAACCTTGTGTTTTATATATTGACTATATAAGTCAAAATGGGTTTATCCAAACACTCCCTTAAACTGCATATGAAATTGAAAAATGTTGAAATGAAAACACCCAAAAATTAAATCAGAATTCCATACAAAGGAATTTTTAACAGATTAAAACTATAAAGTTTGGTTAATTATGATTGTGGACTCTGTTGACTTTATAAGTCAACATTTGGTCCCCCAATTATGACTTTAGATACTCAAAATTCACATATGTCATTTTCAATTGGCGGGAGTTTAAGTATCCCAACGGGAACATAGACAAAATGAGGGACCAACAGTGAAAACAAAGTCATTAACTAATAAACCCATTCAACCGGCCAAATTTCTCACACATTTACCAATGGAAGATTTCCTTTTGTTGGATGAAGTAATGGAAGTTATTGGTGGTTCACACCGCCTACAAGATCGTATGGGGTTGTCGTTTGGTTTTTTGAAAATTGAAACAATCACCCTTCCAACTTTTTAGCATTCATTTCACACACCCTATATTAACCCCTTATGATTCATGAGGTTAGCATCCAAAAAATAAGTAGAAACACAAATACGTAGTAAATTTCAAATGGCAGAATCATCTAATGCATCTGTGGCTAACAATGTTGGGAGGCGTAAAGATAAAAAGCTTGAAGAGCCGTTGCTTGGTATTTTGAAGAAAAAGCAAAGGCTTATGTAAAGAAAAGGAGGGAGTGGGAAGCAAATGAAAAACGATGCATGAAAGAAAGACAAAAGATTACAGCGTTAAGGCGTAAAATCAATCAGACAAGAAGAAAATGGGAAGATCTTCAACAAGTGGGCATCGAGCATGACAATTCAGAAGTCGACCACGAGGATATCTTGGAAACAATAGACTATGATACTTTACATCTGGCATATGATCCAGAATCATCCACATAGTTTAATTGTTAGATATGTGTTGTCACTTTATGAGTTTATGTTAATGTAATTTTATGATTTTCCCTGCAATGCAGTTTATTTACTATAATAGTTTCATTTATTTTTGTTTTTCAGTTCACATTTCGTCCCTAAAGTTGAATGTCGGGTTTAAGTTGGGTTAGCAAATGGTAAAAGGTGAATGGACTATTATGTCCCTCGAACTAGAACAGAAAACGTGCGTTGACCGAGCCCAAACGGGTCAAGGGACGCAATCGGCCTATAAAAACAAAGTTTGGACGCATGGCGACGATTTTTGTAACTTAGGGGGCATGGCGATGTTTTTGGACAAGTTCAGGGACCAACGGTGTATTTTTGTCTTATTTTTATAACCTTAATTTACTCAAAAATGTGAATGTGAAAAAAAAATTAATTAATTAATTGGTGGATAGTCTTGAAAACAAGGCAATGCATAGTCAGACAGTCAAATGCTAATTAGAGCATCAGGTGTGGAGCTCGTTGTAGGCTCGCCTTCCAGCGTGGATCCTTCGCCGTCCCTCGCCGCCACACCGGATGCCTTCGCCGTTGGATGCAACTCGTCTACACAACGAGCTTAAATTCTGACATAATAACCGTTGGTTGGGTGGGAAAAAAGAGTAACGGGCAAAAATTAAAAAAACTATCCGTTTGTTTTAAACGTTTTTTTTTTTTTTTTTTTTTTTTTTTTTTTTTTTTTTTTTTTTTTTTTTTTTTTTTTTTTTTTTTTTTTTCTTTTTCTTCTTTCTTCTACAAACTCAAACACTATAAATACTAACCATAACATTACTTCTACTCACTACATCTCTTCTCCAAATAAACACAAAAATGTCTCAACACCCAAACGATGGAGGCTATTTCACGAACCTATTAACATCTAACCAACGTCCATACGGGGGAGCATCAAACTCTCCTAATCCCTCACCGCCATTAAACCCGAATGAAATATACCGTAATCAACAATACGCGTTTCAACAAGGATTCGCAAACCATGGCCAATTCAATCCGATACCACAATTTTATAACCCGAATCAACAATCCACGTTTCCTATTCCTCCATCACAACCCATCGAAGGACAACCATCTCAACAAGGTTTTAAAGTACCTAAGGCACGAGAACCGACCAAAGGTAGAGGAAAAAAAACCAAAGCCCAACGAGGAAAAAAAGTTGTGAATTTAGACGCTGACGATGACGATGACGATGACTTGGAAGAAGTGGCTGAATTCCGTAGTAGGAAATTATGGAGCAAGGATGAAGAAAAGCGTGGCTGAATTCCGTATCGTTGATGTTTTTTTTCGTCGTTTTTTTTTTTTTTTTTTCCGTATTGTAACTTTTTTAATTTAATGAAAAAAATTTGGTATGTTGTATTATTATTTTTAATAAGTGAAATGAATTTAATTTAGTTATTGAAATGAATAAAAAAATAAATGTGGAAGTGGTAGGGCCCGAATGAAGAGGTTAAGGTTAGTTGTTGAGGGAAGGGGGGTTAGTTGTGAATAGGTGTTGGGTGATGTGGCACCCCGTGGGGCCCGAATGAAGAGGCAAATTTGTTGACCACACTCTTACTCTGAGACACTCTCTCTCTCTCTTAACCATCACTTTCCTCTTTCTCTCTCTCTTGAATCTAATTTGACAGGTATCATCATCATCATCATCATCATCATGATTATTATTAGCATGCTATGAATAAAAACAACTCTACTTTCTTCTTCCTTTTTGCTGCTGGTCCATCATCATCTTTTTTCATTTCTATTCAGGTTGGTTTTTTCCCACTTTCTTTCTCGGATCTATTTTTTATTTTATTTTTAATTAGGTTATTATAATCTAAGCTTTTGTCCCAGTTATGTTTAATGAGATGCATTTGTCTGTCACCTTTTACTTGTGGTCCTTACCGTTTTTCATTATCCAAGATTTAAAATTTTGACTTTTTTTGTTTTATGTTTTTTGGTATGTTGAGTTTAAGATCTAGTTTGTCTTGGATCAATCATGTTCATGGGTTTTGTTTGTTATTTATAAAATGTCTAAAACTGTAATTAACAAGCGTTAATATCTGTTTTTATTGCGTTCAATTCAAGTCTTTTGATTCTTTTTATCTTTATTTTTAACTCCCTTTAGCTTTTTAGTTTATATCCTGACTCACTTTAATATGGTTATGAATTTTGATGGATAAACAGACCTCCAAAAATTTGATGGAACCCTTGAGCAAGCTATTATAGTATAGACTATAGAGTGAGTATAAATTAACAGATGGCCTCAAAAACCCAAATGGTGGGACAATTGGCGACAAAGAATGTTCTTGGAGATGATTTAGAAGCTAAACTAGCTTCGAAACTATTAATTTCTCAGTCAGAAGCTGCGAAGGTTGTTGAGAAAGAAAACCCGTCTGTGGATCTTGATAAGAAAGTATTTGAGAAAACGAGTGTCAAGAATAGTTCAGTTTCTGATAAAGTGAGTGATGGGAATAGCAGCCTTGGCAAGACAAGTGGAAGTGCGCGTGTCGATTTTGTGGAGAGTGGGAAGAGTAGTATGTGTAGGGGAAGTACAAGCAGCAATGTGAGTGATGAGAGTAGTTGTAGTAGTTTCAGTAGCAGTATCAATAAACCTCATAAATCAAATGATATGAGGTGGGAAGCTATTCAAGTTGTGCGAGCGAGAGACGGGTCGTTGGGTTTGACCCATTTCAGATTGTTGAAAAGATTAGGATGTGGTGATATTGGAAGTGTCTATTTGGCAGAGTTGACTGGGACTAAAGCTTACTTTGCGATGAAAGTAATGGATAAAGCATCCTTAGCGAGCCGGAAGAAGCTTCTTAGAGCTCAAACAGAGAGAGAAATATTGCAATCTTTGGACCATCCGTTTCTTCCAACGCTATACACTCATTTTGAGACTGATAAGTTCTCGTGTTTGGTGATGGAGTTCTGTCCAGGAGGAGACTTGCACACTCTTAGGCAGAGACAGCCCGGGAAACACTTCACCGAGCAAGCTGTCAAGTAAGCATCTTTTTAATCCATGTCACTGCCTGTAGCATTCGTCGTATTAGATGTTTATTAAGGTATTTATAAAAGCACTTCTTTAGTTTGTTGATATTATCATACTGGACTTGAGATTGAAGGAAGCATTGAATCTGTAGTGTTGTGAAGTTTTCATGATATGAAATCGTGGTTTAGGATCAAAACATGTTTTTTCCCACAAATGTTGAGTAATTGCTGCCAAAAGATTAATTTTGACTTCATGCTGGGCTGCTGGCATCAATATTATATATTTTTGTTTTATTAAAAACATACTATTTGTAAGGTAAAACTATATTGAGCATGAAAGGTGTAAAAAAGGGAAACTGGTCTAAATATCATGTTCTGTATATGTAAGTTGCGTTACTTTTCCTTTCGGGGCTTGTATTTTGTATACTCGATCTTCTATTTTTCTTCTTATAACCAACATGTGCGTTTCCCTTTTCTTTACAAATTGTCTAAAATCTCTTTTGTCTGATGCCACTCTGTAAATGTAGTTTTTTTATGTGCTTTTTCTTTGGTAGAATCAGAACATGGTCGTTTTTCTTATGGAATTGTAACAAAAGTTGAGTTTGTATCCGTAGGTTTTAAATGTATTATGTTGCTTTTCTATGGGAAGCAACCCATGCATATTTGTTTGGAATGTGGCCTATATGACTATATGAGCAATCTTAAGGCTTAACTCGCAATTTCTTGAGGCGCAGTCTTTATTATACTTTAATCCCATTTTCTAGAATCTGTATATCATTCTGGTATTGATGTTGATTCTTGAACTTGGATGGCATGTCATGTATGTTGCTAATTGCACGAGTTTTATTAGCACTTGATTAGTTTTACAGTTTCAGTTACATGTGTTATTTGTTGAAATGAATAAGGCTTTGCATCATGGAACATCAGACATGAAAAAAATTCTTGATGTCTTATATTATGTGCAGATTTTATGTAGCAGAGGTACTGTTAGCGATGGAATATCTCCACATGCTTGGGATTGTTTATCGTGACCTTAAACCAGAAAATGTTCTTGTAAGGGAAGATGGACATATAATGCTCTCAGATTTTGATCTTTCTCTTCGTTGCAGTGTTAGCCCGACTTTAGTTAAGTCTGCATCTATAGATTCTGAGCCCCTCCGCAAAAACACAGCCTTCTGTGTCCAACCAGCATGCATTGAGCCTTCATGCATTCAGCCGTCATGTGTAGTCCCAACATCTTGCTTCTCTCCTCGTTTTTTTTCAAGCAAATCCAGGAAAGAAAGGAAAAGCAAAACCACTAAAGACATTGGAAACCAAGTTACCCCATTACCTGAGCTCATGGCTGAACCCACCAGTGCCAGGTCTATGTCATTTGTGGGAACCCACGAGTACTTAGCTCCTGAAATCATTAAAGGTGAAGGTCATGGAAGTGCTGTAGATTGGTGGACTTTTGGAATATTCCTATACGAGTTATTGTTTGGTAGAACTCCATTCAAAGGGTCAGGTAATCGAGCCACTTTATTTAATGTTGTGGGTCAGCCTCTTAGGTTTCCAGAATCACCGGTAGTGAGCTTTTCAGCACGGGATCTCATTAGGGGGTTGCTTGTGAAAGAACCTCAGCACCGTTTGGCATATAAAAGAGGAGCCACCGAGATTAAGCAACACCCTTTCTTCGAAGGTGTTAATTGGGCATTGATTCGTTGTGCTACACCACCAGATGTCCCCAAGCCCGTTGAGTTTGAAAGATTTTCTGCTCCTGTTGCATCAACAAGTGAAAAGGCTAACGTAGCCCCTGTGTCTGCTCCAAACCAAAAAGGTTCTGACAATTACTTGGAGTTTGATTTCTTCTAGAGATTGAACTAAAATACCTATAAATTTGCTGTTTGTTTCTAAGGTGTATCGGTTGGGGAGGATGGTTGTATTTTCCTTCAATTTATTATATAACACTTGAGAGTGGTAATTGTTTGTTATATTGCATTTGCATCGCGTCATTTGTCAATTTTATATAAGATGGTGATCCGTTACAAACGTATAACATCAACAACTTTGTTTATAGTTTATGAACATGACACTTTAAAAATGTTTCCAGGCAACAAATAGGGCTGCGCCTTTTGAGTTTACAAAGTTTTAAATGTATAATACACAACCTATAGATTCAGATTCTAGAGCTTGAAGCAGCTGCAATTAACAAAGCCATCGGTATGGGCCTGCTGAACCTGCATAGTTTTTAGGGTATCAACGTTAATGTCACGCTGAGATGGAGCAGTTGAGGATGGAGAGGGTGGCTCGGAAGTAAACTGGTCTTGCAATGACACTTCTTTTCCTTCACATATGACCTTAACTTCACAAAACTGTGGAGCGTTGTGTATTATTTGATCGAGAGTCCCTCCTCCACTGCCTCTCTTGCTGCTACTCTTGAGTTTCCTGTCATTAAAGGCAGCACGATTACATAGAGAATTGGGTAGGAGTAAAATAAAAGCATGAAATGGCTTGAGATGTAGCCACCTTACGGACGATTTGGTGGCACCCAAAACCAGTTTTTTTATATTAAGAATTGGAATGAGGTCCAGAATGGCTTTTGCTTCCATGTCACTCTCAATAAGCACGGTTTCCACTTGAACCTGTAACACCATTAATTTCTAAAGTTAATAATGGCAACCAAGAATGAAAGATGATTTAGATATGGGACATTCAGTGTGTGGAATGTACCTTTGCGGAAGAGCAGAGAGAGAGAAACTTCTGGAGGTATTCGCTTCTCTTTCTTCTTTCTTGAATCAGGTAGCTTTCCTTCTGTTCCGGGTTTACTTGAGCTATTGGTAACCTTCCCACTGTACATTCGAAACATTTTATTTCGTTACTCTAAGACATGGTCACGTATTAAATAGTGGTATACGACATCTGACACATAAACTCAATCGTCTCAAGTTCACAGGACATTTTTCTGTCAAACTGACAACAGTATATATTGCTGCAAGTGACTAACGCACATTTTTTAGGATCTTTAAGTTCATGAAGATTAAAAAACGAAACTTTATTGACATAAACACAAATGTATATTGAGTAATGGAATGGTTTTTACCATAACGTTTAAGTATTGTTCATCAAATTATCACCAAAAACTAGTTATATTGACTAACTTTATATGGTTTAAAAATATTTTATCAGATAACTAGTTACATTGGGCCTATGTATTTGTTTAAGCGCTTAGCTCAGCTTATTTTACAAGCCATGTATGTACTCAATTATTTGTATTTGTAACAAATAAAAAAAAAATCCCTAATCATTGAACAAAAGTCATGAAAGTCTGCTATTGATTAATTTGTCATTGTTTTTGTCATTTCATAAAGTCATCGGTCAAACATATCTATTTTCCAATAGGTCGATTTGAACAAAGAAGTGAAACAATGACATTTGTTTAAACTATTTCCCAATTTAATTAAGACACAACCCCTGAATATCTAGTTTCTCATCAAGTATACGAGTTTTTGTAAGAGATAATAAATATGTAAATGACCATTGTTGTTGATAAACGAAAAACAAGAAACTTAAGTCTAATCTAAATAAATAAAAAAAAAAATGTGTGCTTACGAGGAGTTGGAATGAAGCGGAGTTCTGGGAAGACGTAAACCAAATAAACCATAGTAGATTCATGCAGACTGTTACCAAGCGTCCAAAGTAGCGCATCCATACTGGCGGACAACAGTTCCTCGGTCCCTTTCCATGTCACAACGTACACAACGTCGCTCACATTCCCGTAAGGGAACATATCATCACTGTATTCTTCTATAATGGATGGAAGTGACTTGCTTCCCTTATACACACCATCATCGTCATCATTATAATCATCGTCCTCTTCGACTATCTCATGATGACTCCAGCTGTTGTTGTTGTTGTTGATCCTATAACTGTCGAAGTTGATTATATTGATCGGAGGTGGAGGAGCTATGTCGTTGAAAACTATGTTTTTTTCATCAGCCATGTTGATGATGCCTTTGTTGGATAAAATTTATTGGCAACCCGATGAGTTGTGGGAACCAAACTATATATTGTTTAACATGCGTTGAAATGTACTTCCAGCAATAGCCTTAACCTTATTTTATTGGTAAAAAAANAAAAAAAAAAAACAAACCAACCTTTCATTATTTTTTCAAAAATTAAATATCTTACAAATCGTTAATCGTTACGTGAAAAGAATTATACCATCACGACATCACGTTAAGAATTAAATTATATTTCTATAGAGACACTTTTATATACATACATCTAGAAAAATCATATGTGATTTGTTATTTAAAATCATATGCAAATCACATATGATTTTATAAAATCATATGGTGCGTGATTCCTAATATACAAATTACATATTATTTGTTAAATCACATGTTATTTCTAACATACAAATTATATGTGATTTGTTTTGACGCAAATTTTAACACTAAAGCAAAACTTGAAAAAAAAAAATTCGTCGAAAGTATGCCGAAGTGCCCGTCTACTGAAAGTTAAAAAAAATTCTTGTCATGATGGTGTATTTTTGTCGTTTAACGGTTTACTGTTTGCAAGATATTTTATTTTCATAAAAAGTTAAATGACCAGGATTGGTTCATTGAGTTTATAGAGAGAATATGGGGTCTATAATGATTTCAACTCTATAATAATATGTCTACTGAAAACGTAAAAAGATACCATACTAGGCAACCAGACCCGTGCGTTGCACACGGGCTGTATCTAAGTGTTCATAACGTAATGTTCACTAATTTTCGTCATGTATTCATTGCGGGATCATGTCATTTCATTATTTGAATACACTTGCAAACATGAATAGTCATGAAAGCCCGTGCGATACACATGGGCTGTATAAAAGTTTTCAAAGTCTAATATCCGTAATTTATTTTCGTCATTTTATATTCAGGACGTATTTTTGTCATTATATATATAAGTTTTCATGGTAGCATACATTTTGTAAGCATGATATGTATTTAAAATAGTTTATTGACATGTAATCTTTTAATATGTATTTTTTTACGTAATATTTTTTGTCTATTTATTTTGGTATTGACTCTATCGTTTTTTATTTGAACTAACTAATATTAATACATCGGGCTAAGTTATAACTATTTCTTATGATAGTCAACAATTCCCGTGTGATGCACATGGGTTGTATAGAAGTTTTCATATATTTAAAATGCGTGCGATGCACATGGGCTGTATAGAAGTTTTTATAGCGTAATATTCGGCATTTATTTTTGTCATTTTATATTTAAGTTTTCATGGTGTCACACATTTGCTAAGCTTTATACGTATTTATAATACTTTATTGAGTTGCACATGGGCTGTATATAAGTTTTTATAGCGTAATCTTCGGCAATTATTTTCGTCATTATATATCTAAGTTGTGATGGTATCACATTTCTAGGCATGACACACATTTAAAATAGTTTATTGACATTAAAAGAGAATATATGAAGAGATTTTTTGCAAGAAGTTATATTGAAAAGTGTCTCTTCACATGTAATTTTTTAATATGTATAAGTTACATAAATTATTTTAAATATGAAGCGATGACATTAATGTTGGAGACCTTTTATATTCATCCCCGTGCGATGCACACAGGTTTGGATTGCCTCAGGATCCATGCGATGCACACAGGTTGGATCTAATTTTTTTTTCTTTATGTTCGGGACTAATTTTTGGTTCATGTTTGAAACTCTCATTTTTTTGTGAAAGACGGATTTCGTTGTTCAATAAATTACATTATTAAAAAAGAACTATAAAACAAATTTCCTTTTTAACAAAACTATAAAAACATAAAACATTAAAGTAATTAGTATATTCAAGAGTATAAATTATAATTCGT